>JAECUM010066671.1:0-12439 GCA_016617855.1 Megalonaias nervosa | reverse complement strand
GTGTGTGTGTGTGTGTGTGTGTGTGTGTGTGTGTGTGTGTGTGTAAGCCTTTGGGTGAGCCTTAGAATCTTTGAAAAAATGATTCTATCAAGTGTTATGTATATCTATACTTTTTGTAACTCCTGTTACATGATTTTATCTAATTTACCTAAGCGCACTGAACACCTCTTTCTGCGTGGGTTCGAGTCTCATGCTCGGCTAACGTGGGTACGTGAGAAAGCCTGCCAGTAGCTTCTCGTGGGTCGATGGTTCTTCCCGGGGTTTTTCAGGTTCTTCCTCCACCATTAATACTGGCCGCCATGTATAGCCTATCATGTGCTGAAAAATGGCGTTAAACCCTACAACAACAACAACAACAACAATAACTGAGTTGGTAGTCAAGTTTAGCTCTGTTTGGTTAATAGTGTTCCATTGTTTACGTATTTTAACTGAGTAACTGATCTGAGGTTTAGTAATAATTAAGTGAGAAAAACTGGGAGAGAAAGAGAGAGAGAGACAGTGATTCAGTGAACTCTCCTATAGTGATCATACTTCTGTGTGCATTTACACCAAGTATGTATGTATATCGCCATTGTATTTTGCTATTATTACTGGATTAAATAGTGATCATGATGATGCCGATTACAACAAAGTCTTTTGTGCTTTTATTGATCGTTTTAAGGAAAATAAAAGCATCGGTAACGACTACGTCGATACTGAAAAGATCTTGTCGTGTTTTAGCAACGTGAGATACCCTGGGGATGGGGTTGGAGGAAGATGAAGTAGAGAAGGGGAGAGCGATGTGGAGAAAGTGTTGGCATTTAGATAAAACAGGGGACAAAGTTTTTAAAGGTGAAAGTATTACACCGAGCCTTAAAAGGGGAAGCTATAATAAAAAGGTGAGTTGTTATTTTTCATCATGTACATATCTGCTTACCTATGTAAATGCACTGTGTATGTATGCAGTATCGAGGATATTTTTCCTACGTTAATATCGGATATATTTCATCGTGTGGTACCAAAAACAAGAAATTATAACGGTATTAACACAGGAAAAGAAACTTTTCATTTTATTATATACCAAACTTGCTTCATAATCGAAGTTTGGAAGATTAAACTCACTCTTTGGCACAACACGTTGTCAACCCCTCCACATTTTCGTAAATTCACCTCGCTTTCATAGCCTGATCATGTAAATAGACCTGACTTTAGAAAGCGATAAAATGTGGTTGACCTTACCTGTCGCAGGGAAATAACATTTTTGTTATCTTGTAAAGTATTTGAACCTATCTGAAAACAAAGCAAGTCCGATTCAGCAATACATCACAGCGGCTTTGTCGTTGTTGACAAGGAAGGAAAGGGAAATAAGTGCGGAGAGACGCGAAAAGCGTCTGGTCAAAGATTAATTTCCACTTCTGAAATTTAAGGCAGTTTCTATTTATTTGTCCTAGCTCACAAAGTACTCGTTTTTGTTGTTGCATGTACAACTTTTGTAAGCACACACTATCAAACGTCGGATGGCATGATCGGAAATCTTATATTGTTACATTTTGAAAATATACGGTTTATTTTTCACTTGTGAAAATATAACAATATATTTTTTCATCTATCAAAATACAGGCCTGAGAAAAATTTTGAAATTTATTTCACCAATAAGTCTCTATATTTAACACTTAAGTATATAATAAAATTGCATATTTCGAAATAACGGAATGCATGCCATTCGAACAATAATACTTCAAAAACTTCCATGGTCAAATCTCCAAGCTCAGTAAAAATAGGAAATAGCAGCTAGTCATGAACACGATTTATAAAATGAAGAAGAAGTAAAAATTATATCGGTGCAGTAATGATATCTTGCTGAAAGAGAAAATATGCAAGTCTGTATTTGTGTCGGTGTCAGAGAGCATGTGTTTTTTCCAAGCTCGCGTGTGTGTGTCTGTATTATGGGGAATGTTTTTTATCGTTCACACGAAAACAAATGATTTTGCATTGACGTGTGACACAATCAGATTTTCATCCTATAATTTACATCCATAAAATATGTAGCCATTCCAGTCACCCTACCATACCCTCGTTCAGACTATCTCGATTATTTCTGGGAGGCAAAATGTATGCCTCGGATGTATGTTACCGTCGTAATTTGCAGAAATATAATATATTTTGTTTGATGAAAATTTCTTTGCCAGAAAAAGAAAACAAAAACGCAATCAATTCTGATCACCGAATGACTGTAGATTTGACCAAGAACGTGTGAAGGAAAATATAGTTTGATGCAATCGCAACTTGTCGGTCAACTATTGAAGTGGTTCCATTAGCAGTTATTGACAGATATTGGCATATATTCGAGGTATGATCCGTAGGATTGGCCGAGAAGTTGTGAATGTGCTATCTTTAAAGGGGCTCTTCTGCATACATTTAAAAAAATTAACTTTGCTTTCATTTTCTCTGTTTGATTCGAAATGAATAAGTTTGAAATTAAGCTAATATTTATTTTAATAACGGTGAAAATAGCATTTAAAGACGGCCAAACATCGACGTTCATTGGAGTTTCTTCGTCTAAAAATAGAACTTAACTACCGTAATATGATCACGTGACAAATCAAAACAGTAATTTACGGGGTGAATTGATATTGATGCTTTCACATTAATTTATGTGATAATAAAAGACTATGTACAGGTGTCGCATATGGGATAACATAGTTTTCATGCATAGTAGCAGAACCGCAGTTTTAATAATCAGTTTAAAAGCAGTGGATAAAGCATGTGGTTTGTTGTGTAATGAGATCATAGGGGTCGTCTGAAAGTGTTACGGATTTAAAGTGCACGTATTAATCTCTCTCTCTCTCTCTCTCTCTCTCTCTCTCTCTCTCTCGTAAAATAAAATAATAAAAGGATTAGCCCTCTACCTATTTATATTGTATACCGACATATTCATCCCAACTTAACAGACGGTGCAAGTTTAATGTATAATAAGTGAAATTTTAGAGGGGTTTTTATCATGAATATGTAAACAGAAGGATTTACAAACATAGATGGACAAAGTAAGTAAGTAAGTAATAATAATAATGATAATAATAATGTGGACATAGTACAGAGCCATTCTTTGGAAGTTCTAAGCGCTATAAAATATTAGATTACATTTAAAAACATATACAACGACACGATTACAAAACCAAATACCATGAAATTACAAAACAAAAACATGCTGACAATAATTAAGGAAGCAAAACTTACTAAATCTTTATGTGTGTTCTTGTAATCAAAATAGGTGAGTTTTAAGAACACTATTGAAAGAGGTCACAGTGCATTGTACTTAGTGGAGTCTACGTCAGATGCGATTGTTATACATGTGATCAAGGATTGAACAATCAGGAGCAGCAGATTTATTATGCCTAGAGATGTCATAGCTAATTAGCATCCAGACATTGTTTTCCTCAAGCATAAAACATGACTTAATGCTCTATATGCGGGCAAAACTTTCTTAGTCCAGCCTGTTACGCTCATAACTAATTTCAACAACAGAAGAGTGCTTGCGAATAATTGACAGTATGTCCAACTTGTGGACGGCATGTTTGTGTCAAAAACAAAGAGTCACACATTTCTCCAGAAAAGAAAGTTGTTTAGTTAGATCATCAGTTTTTCATTTGGAAATATGACAACCAACCTGAGGAATTAATGAATGACAAGCACAAGAACAAGAAGCGAGACAATCGTGTCAATTATATCTTGTTTGATTTTATATGTTTTTAAGAAACAAGGATTCACATTCCTAACTTTTGGGTGGCTTTTAGAGCATGTCACAACTGTATTGTGGAAAGATTATTTCATCACTGAACGTGAAAATATATTTCGTTTCTAACATACTCTTTCTTCATTGAGGGTTAGACCCCATGGAAGAGACCTGGAACGAAGAGTTTTCTTTTTACAGCCATCAATACGATACAGTCACTGACCACAGTTTCTCTGGATACGTTGAAATATTTCTTTTGAAACATTTAATATTTTTCAAAACAGGGAACCAAATGTCGACAAGTCACCATTAATAGAGCCAAACTAGTTTGCATGAAGTGGGAAACGTACAGCGTTAATATTCCATGAGTTATTTAAGTAGCATAATGTTTAAAATTTTTGGAATGATACAAATTGCTAACGGTTATCTTCCACACGTTGTTAATACCGAAGAACATCTACATGTCATATTGCCGTATTTGCCCGAAGCCAAGTACCACTACCCCGATAATATACAAACCGAACACCGACTACTCTTCAGCCACTTTAAATTTTGAAGAAAAGATGTTTTAATATTATCAGTCCGATTTTGGACACCATTGACAAAGTATGTGGATTAGTATACGAAAAGAAGTGCATACCCGAGAACAAACTAGCCATTGTACCATCTAAGTCCTATCAACCCAGCAGCTGTCGACATTGAGCCGAAGCTTTGTGTTGGTTACATTACTTGCGCCATACTCAAGATAGGTATATACAATATGGAGATTTAGAAATCCCACAGATCATACTATTTTCAGGGATGTTTATTTCATGGATGCCCCAGGTATTATCCTCACTGAGAATTCAAATATCTATTGAAAGAGTTGACCATGAAAAATTTCCATAACAAAACTTACCTACGGCTTCAGAGTGTTGAAAGTAAAGGATACAAAATTGTAGAAATGTGGGAACATCAATACGACTGACGTTTGAAAACAATCCAGAAATTTAAACTCATCGTCTAAGATAACAATATAATGGACATCGAACCTTTTTGAACCAATGCGACAATGCTACATGCTTATTGTACAAAGGCGACAAATCTCAAGAAGATATGTGTTCGTTGTACCCTTGAATATGTAAAAGTATGTTCCACTACCTACCGAACATTCAAAAACTTTGACAGAACACATCGAACAGAACACATGAACCTCGAACAATCTGCCAGGACAAAGGTTCTTCCATCGACGAACTTGTACCATCCAGTATCGCTTCATCATGGGATACTATTGTTTCCTTGATGTCGTATATGCGATGAAAAGTGAAATCAACAGCAACCTTCTAGTCACAATGACCAAGAACTAGCCTTGGAGGAACGTGGATACGTGTCGCATTTTTTGTGCTCTTTATCTTGACTACTGAACACATTCCTACCACAGAACAATATCAACAGGACCACACGAATCATTGGATTTTATTCAGGGTACGACGAGTTTCTTAAATCAACAAGACGAGGGCGACTACCCTTTCTGGTGCCACACTTGGGATGCAAAAGATGAATTCAAACGATGGTAACTGTCTCTTTAAGGCATCGACTTGGAATACGTAGAACAGAACGAAGGAACGCGATCGTTTGTCAAGGTCATGCTAAACTGTTTCTAGAGAACACTTGTTTAATGTCCTATGTTACCTAAGAATTAATACTTGGATAATCCAAATCAATAATTTTAGCTCATTGACAACAATAGAAAACTCATTAAACAGGCGGAAATGATGCGTGAAGATTTCATCTTGGTAAAGTTAGAAGAGTTCATAAACTTTGTTCCACTCGACGAGTTAAGAATGTCATCAGAGCATCTTACGCGACAACTAGTGCATGTTTAAAGTTGCCAATCGGTGTTGGACAATTAGGAGACCGCGTCCTTTTCTTTTACGCCGAAGGTTGCATGTACATCAATCAACCTTGAGACTATCACCCTCACATCGAAGATGAGGGTTCTGGAGTGTGGACAGACGACATCATGAAGATACCTTCTTTTTGTTTTGCCAGTGGCGGACCTCTAAATTAGGTCTAACAGTACTGAGACAAGAAAGGAAACCTTCATAACAAATATAAAGTGAAATGAACGACACAATTAGAATCAAATGGTAAACTTTACCATATTGAAAGAGCTTTAAAAGCAGGTCAAGATCAAGGCATTTGTGTTACAACGGTCAAACCCACAAGATTCTACCTTTGCCTGATCATCAAATCATTTATTGACACTTGGGGAGAGTATTACAGCTGATCTAACAGAAACGACTGATACTTGGAGATCACAACACGGTGCCACACGGGGAAACGTTTTTCAGTATTAAAATAAATTGTCATAAAAAGAAGGATCAATCGGAGCGAAGACATTCACCAAGAAAGATAAATTACTGTACCTTTCAAACTGAGAGAATGCATTTTAAAGAGACTTTATATTGATTTAAGTGAAATCCAAGTAACAATTACATCCGATACACCATACAAGGAATAACTGTTGGCATCTGAATGCAAAACAAATCTGACTGATGTAGACCGTGTCATAGTCGGAAAATTAGTGATGGTGCCAACACGTGATCAGACTCTTCTGCGAAAACTCGGCATGCCACGATTTCTACAGCCTGTCTTACAACGAATTCCTCACTAGGAAGTTACTAAAAACAGCGATGATTGCCGGGTGCTTTTCAAAGAATTTATTCCAGAAGCTAATTTGATTGCCTTGAAATGATGAAGACGTGTTATTGACTTTAATCAAATGCATCGCGTCATCTTCATTGACACGCTAGGAGAAGACGAAGAATAAATTAAACTTTGGTTTACACGAAAGAAAATCATCATAATTACAATATTATTTAGATTATAATTAAGCAAAGTAAAGCCCATTGCCAAATAGTAACAATACTCGTAATATGATGTTTAAATGTCCGAGAGGCAAAGCTCAAGTTCAAGTCTTGGATAAACAGTTAGGAACACTCGGTCTGAATTATACTTATGACGATCTTATACAGCTGTCACATACGCATGTAATGATTGATTTGAAACCTAACATTCCAGATTATTAAAGATTTCGTATTTATTTGTTTCAAGATTGGTGTCAACAGGGAGATTCAGTCATTTACATATCGCCTTCCTCGTTTTCGTCCGTCTAAAAACGATAAAAAAACACCATACACTTCTTTTCTCTATGACAATATTCAGTATGATTTTCTTTCGTTCTCATCTTCCTGCCAAAATGTGTGCAATGTAAGCAAACAGTTGCGAAAAATATGCGCTGGCGTGCTCTCATTTGTTGAAACCAGTCTCAGAAAAGTGTTACGATGATTTACGTTTACATATGTCAACTAATGCAAGGAATTATTCGAGTTCCTCTTCAAACACTATGTGCTTGTAAAAATTATAAATTAGCTTTGACACAATATATCAATCTCAGGATTAATAATCAAATTAAAACAGATTCCCCCCCCCCCAACAAATTCTTTTGAAATCGGGTAGAAGAGGATCTCTATGACGTGTGATTTCTCTTTCCATTTCGATGGGATTTTATTACCGTAGCCAATGTTATAGAAGCAAAATCTACTCAGTATCCCATTAAAATAACACTCCTAATGACAGACGAAAATAGAGTGGCGTTGTGTTAGCTCCACGCCAAATTATACCCGAAGAAGGAAAATAAAAATACTCCTTCAAGCAAGAAATGTACTACTACGGCTGAAAGGCGTACACAATCAAGAAAACCTCCTTGATATGTGGCCATCTCCTCCTCCTCCTTCTCCTAAAGATCCTCCGCTAATGATGATGCCAGCGAAATCTGATTAAAAACAAGTATTTCCCAATCTAAGGAAAGATTAATATTCATCTCCACAGGGACTCTGATTTCTACTCCGTCTTGGTCGTTGTAGTCCTCTTCTTCTGCTATAGCTAATCCTGTGGCCAAAAATGGTAATATCCCCTAAGAAAACAGTGCAAGACAGAACAAGAATGGTATATAGTTTACTGGATTTGTCCAGAAAAGAAAAGAAGTGGCATTAGTTAGTCTATTGACAGTGCCTTGTCGTCCAGAGGTATCCAGATTCAAATTAGTACGAGGTCCCAACAACCAGTGGAAACGAATTCCGGTATAAAAGAAGCAGTGTTGGACAAGTCTCGCTTCAGTTCGTGTGAGCAATATATATTCCTCGAAGATTTCACACTGTGAATTGTCGAAAGACGTCTCCAAAGAAAAGTAAACTAGGGGATCCGTTGTCGTTTAGCTAAACACGGTTTTGTCATTATTTACTGAAAGCCAATGCCCGACTCCAAAACATGTCATTCAAATGTCATCTTAAAAAAATCAATGATACGTTCAGTGAATGTTATTGCAATGTGCTTAAAGGAACAATTCCTTTATGACCATGATACAGAACACCAATATCGTCACCTGTTTTGACAAATGGGGTAAAAGAAAATTTCAGTCAGTCGTAACAAATGAGTTAGAATCAATTGTTTGACATCCTGTATCAAGTGTATTGATGTGAATATGACCGTTGATCTAAGTAAAAGTGAATTTTGCCGAGCTTGTGTCAAATTTTAGGACATATTGTGGGACGTGGACAAGTTAAGTCTGTAAAAGCTAAGGTTAAAGTTATCTCTGAATTCCCTGTGACTATCAGTAAACGGCAACTGATGCGATTTTTGGGTATGGCTGGAAATTATCGTAAATTTTGCACAAATTTTTCCATAATTGCCGAGCCCCTGACCAACTTATTAAGTAAGAAGACCAAGTTGTATTGGTCTGACAAATGTCAGGAGGCGTTCGGTAAATTAACGGCCATACAGTAGAGTGCACCAGTTCTTTCAGCTCCAGATTTCAATCAACCATTTAAAGTATCTGTTGATGCGAGTGATGTAGGGGTTGGTGGCGTATTAATTCAGGAAGATAAAAATGGCGTGGATCATTCAGTGTGCTATTTCTCAAAAAATTCAAATAATCACCAGAAAAATTATTCCACTATCGAGAAGGAGTGTTTAGTTCTAATTTTGGCTTTATAACACTTTGAAGTGTATATTAACTCTGCTCCTTCCCCGATTATTGTATTCAGTGATCACAACCCCTTTACCTTCATCAACAAAATGCAAAATAAAAACCAGATGTTGTTGAGTTGGAGTTTGATGTTGCAGATGCACTTTCACGTGTATAAGTTTTATATCGTTTCATTCTGTATGTGTTCATTATACCTCTTCCAGTGATATTTAATCCTTTGTGTATTTGATTGATATAGAAAAAGAAAGCCTTATTGCATATCCCTTTCTTTTCTGTATGAGGGGAGGTGCTATGTGTATCTATATTTTCTATAACTCCCGGTACATGATTGATTTTATTTAAGTTTCGCAACTTTTATTCATGGTTGTAAACTATATAGAATCGTTGTTTTTTTTAAATAAATTCTGTGCGTAATTTGGCTCTGTTAAAAATGCAAATTACGTACGATCTATAAGTAGATGTTGTGGTGTCGTGTTGACAATTAGTACTAATAATCTTAATAATAGACTTAAAATGGCGCCTATGGGTAGTTTCTCAGTGACTGATGGGATATGGAAGTTTCGAGAATTATTCCGTGGTTTCCCATTGGTTGTCTGAGGTCACGTGATATCTTAATAGTCGCACACTCAATAGTGTATGATGTCATGTTGAGTCTATTGCGAAGTACAGTCGTAATATACGGTGTATATAAGGAGCAAGTTAAGCATTCAGTTTCATTCCGATGTTTGGAGTCATTCACACTTACTGAGTTCCTGAGGTAAGTCTGCAGACTTTAGTTATTTCAGTTTGTGGCCATAGAGTCGTTATATATATATATATATATATATATATATATATATATATATATATATATATATATATATATATATATATATATATATGATATACCATTCTGAAAGGACGATAATTAACTTAAATTCCTCACAAAGTGTTGATGGAACTATTCCCTTGATACCTAAGTTACGTTCTGATCTCAGTTTCAAAGACAGTATCAATTATTGCGACGCCTTCATTTCTTTCATCAGAAATCTATCGGAGAAATTTCAAGAATGTCGTGAAAAACTAAGAAAATTAAGAAAAAAGCAGCTACGTAAATGATAGACACCAGTTAAGCAACAGAAGAAAAAGAGAATGAAGTGAAGAAAGAAATAAAAGCAACCCCTGTTTAGGCATCATCATTTACTCGTATTGCTCTTCGTGACCCTCAGACGAAGTGACAGTATTGGATCCATACTTTTGGAGCATCACAAAAAGGAAATAAAAGTCTTAAATACAGAAAATTGAGATCGCATTGGAAATACAAAATATACTATTGACAAAGGCTACGTACTGACCTGGACGACAAAATGATTTCTTGCTACAGGACAAGTGTGTGAACGTCACCCTCCTTCCTGTATATAAATTAGAAGATTATGAACAGTCAAACAGAACCTTGCACTTGCCCGAGTGACAACGAGTAATCATTTAGACAACGATGTGTACAATATTTAAAGTATTTTCCATCAAAGAACACGTAAAGTGGCAAAACGTTGTATCCAGAAAGTCAAAGTCT
Organism: Megalonaias nervosa; assembly: GCA_016617855.1. NCBI lineage: Eukaryota > Metazoa > Mollusca > Bivalvia > Unionida > Unionidae > Megalonaias > Megalonaias nervosa. The sequence continues at coordinate 2,146 of JAECUM010066671.1, read as the reverse complement.
GTTGGAAAGTATTTTTCCCTAGCTGCAATTCGAGGATTGCAGCTAAACAAGTCATTGAATACTAAAAATAAGTAGTTCTACCAAATATGGAAAACGACATCGGTCAAGCTCTGACCACAACAACAGTCAAGCTTTCCAACGAGGATTGGAAGTCAAAACTTTCACTATCTGCCTGGACTTCAATCCAAGATCAAAGATCATGTCTTCCATTTCAACTGCCTAGACGTATTTTCATTTCTACCGTCAGCAATACTTCACCCTATGGAACTGTTGGTCACAACCATTTCATTCTGCAACACTTCAATGCGTCTAAGATCGAAGTGAAATGACACGGCCAAACATTGTGTACTAGACTTATTGCCTAACTTTGCCCTTAAAAATTATTTGTGACTTTGAAGTGTCTGTACAATTAGAAACAATCAGTACACACCGTAGTTCATGCCGCAATTAAGCAAAATGATTTTGTTGTGGGGATTCGATTTCACGTGAGGCCAATGCAGAGAACATGGACATTTCCTTCCTTGAAATCAGGCCATCTTCCTGTGGAACTTAATGAACACAGTGGGCGTGATCTTGAATGCAAAATTTGATAATACCTTTGAAGTCAGCAGTCTGAGAGAAGCGTAAATTGAACACGCACCCATGGATATAAGCGAGGAGGATGTTTTACATCCAGAATAAATGCTTCGGTGGTAACACAACACTCCACCTCAAAGGGGAGAAGAGAAAGACACAGTATGAATGTAATGATGGCCAGAAGAAGGGCAATACTACACTGAATCTCATGTTTTGATCGCCACTTATCTAAAAGAATCACACAATTGGAAAGAGAACATTGTTATGGTTGTCAAATCGTTCATACTAGTCACGTACAGCATGATCAATGTTTAACGATCATTCCAGAAGGAAAGCTGGAAGAGTACCTGGAAGAAGCATTGACACTCATGCCAGAAGAAACATTCTTGAAAGAGTGGCCTAAGACTTAAATGATTATTCCGTACCTCCGTTGACTCATTGGAGACGAAACTCACAGAACCTCACGTGCAAGAGAGTACTGAGGCTGTCTCTTCATCGATTTACGTGACAGATTATTTTTAAAAAAAGTCAAGCGTAAAATTATTACCTATTATTACCCGTGGGAACTTCATTACATCCTGGTCCACAGTTCATACACAGCACACTGGAATCCAGTAGAGTGTGCTAATGATAAACTTTCACATCTAAAGCATAGCAAAGTTTGAGTTAATTTAATGAGTAGGGATAAAAATCATTGCTCAGGAATCTAATGGGTAGTTTTAGGACTGTGGCATTAAACTAAGCAAGAGCAAACATGCAAAACCAATAAATGTAGAAAAATTCAACAAAATAATTTATTTCCCTAGAATACAAAGTGAAAAGTCAAAATCAACGTAAAAAATAATGAATTAAATCCCAAATAATCCCAAACGTTCTATCACAAGTCTAAAAGTATAGAGTGTTCTGAACGAATTTAATGCCTTGAATGTGCCGGCGTACTAATAAACTTGAATGAGCTGATGTGCCAACAGTCTTGATGTATCCAATTAATTTAATCAAGAATGTCTTTGAATGAATATACAATAATCTCACTATACTATTCTAGTCCGAAAATTAAATAAGCAATTTGTAATTCCATTGAATAATTTAAAAAAAAAAAAAAATTCCTCTCACGTTAGAACTGAACACAGCTAAAAGACTGATATTAAGATAGAAATGAAGAATTTTGTTTACTTCAGAACCTTATTTACCTCCCCACTTGACCTATTTCGCAATAGCATTCTCTGAAACAAACTAAATCATCTTTCTAGAAACGTACGTCAAACTGTAAACAAGTGATTTAGTTTACAACATCCTAAATTCAAAAGACCATGTAATCATGTTAATTCCACCTAAAATCATGGATTAAGATTAGTTCTCTGATATGTTGTTTGCAGATGACCCTTACGATCTACCATCATGGACAAATGTTAAGCACACAATATAGATATACATAACAGCAGTCGTGCATTTTCGTAACGACCACAGTGTGAAATATTTTGATTCCTATGGATTACTTCCTCTCAAAGACAAATCAGAAAATATAAGAGAAGAAATGCCGTATTCATTCAGTTCAATAGTGTGCAAATAA
>JAECUM010066668.1:0-17968 GCA_016617855.1 Megalonaias nervosa | reverse complement strand
TAGCAAACATTCCTCCTGAAATGACACAAGAAGAGAGAAAACAAAGCATAGATTAGCAAATTAGTATGTGACTAACTAGCTAATAGTATAAATCATCTAACTCGGCAGCCCAGACTGCACTGACTGTTTCACATTATAGAAACTGTATATCAGAAACAATGTACCATAATATAACAAAACAGGAGTCATGGTGGACTAACATGCATATAGATCATTTAAATTAATATTCTGCGAAAATGACACAAAAGACACAAACTAAGCAGACACTAGTAATATGTTGAAGTACTAAGTCGCTAAAACAAAACACTGTTGTAACCACATATAGAGATGCTGCATAACAGAAACAATGTATACATCATAGAAACAAAACAGGAGTCATGGCAGACTTCCATGCTCTGAAGTTGCATATAGAACATGTGGTTGATATTATGCTGAAATGACACAAGAGACATAAACTAAAGCAGAAATTAGTAATGCGTTGAAATTATTTGGTTGCTAAAAACACTGTTGTAACAAATAGATTATTGAAATGTCATATCAGAAACCTATGACCCTGTTTTAAACTTATGCTGCATGCTTAGTTAATAATTAAACCGTAAGTCTATCAAAACAGCATGAATTATGAATAAACTAAGCATAATTATCAAGCAGCACAAGAGAATTTTGTTAAAAAGAGCATAACAGACGGAGTAAGTGAATAAAGTCAAATGTATGCTAACTGATAATGACCCTGTGCAAGGTTAATGATAGCGTGTTGGGACAGTGGTCCTACAAGATGAAGTCCGAAAAAACAAGTGACAAATCTCTCAAAATATTGGCAGAAATCATAAAATAAAGCACAAAACCTGCAGTAGATCGATAAATCTACACCATAAATGCAAAATGAACGTTGGATGGGTCCATAGGAACACAAAAAAGGGCTGGATTGTCAGAGGCTATTGTAGTGCATGTGTCTCAGTACACAGCAAAGCTAAAAACTGGTGACACCTGGTGGTATCAAGGGGATGTAATGGGCAATAGTTACTGCCCTTTGTCTATCTAAAAAAGACAGGATAAGACAGTTTTCATCTTCAGTAGGGCTGGATTCGCGAGGTAGCAGGCTAACATTCCTAACGTAATGTGATTGGGAAATGTATTCAAAGAAGAAACATGAGTGCTAAGATGGGAATGTCTGTTATAATGCACAAACATAAACAAGATGCATAAATGGAAGTATATTTATTACCATTCTTGTCACCAGTAAAGAAGAACTGTTTATGCCCTGTCAGTTGCATGCTTGCTGTTGGAGAGACCCCAGCTATGACCTGTACCATACACTTTATGTCTTCTATTGCTAACCTAACATTGTATCAGATTAGATAAATGGGGAAAATTGCAAAGCAGATGTAAGACAGTCCATTTAGCCAGCAGAAATAATACTTTTTTGTTATCTTGGCTTACTGGTCATGAGGCTCTTAGTTTCCTACCAAAACCTTTAGTTGCATTTTTTCTCAAATTTACTGATTTGACTGACTTGTAAAATGGTAGATATGCAACAGCCTTGGTCTCAGTATACTTTTCTGTGCTATTTTTATAGACCTGAGAGAGCAGTGATCATAGTCTGAACCATTCTATTTGTGAAAAGTTACAAATATTTCTCCTAAATAATTGTTTAAATGATCAGAATGGTATTTTCAATTACTATGTCTCTCATGTCTGTTTCTGACATTGCAAGTATTGCATTCATTTGTCTGCTTGGTTGAATGCGTCATTTGTGATTCTGTGAACTAATCCACATCATTAACTTTAACATTTCTACTTTCAAATGGATGAAACAACTTGTTTAGTTCATCTACAAGCAAATCTAATAAACCAAAAGCTAAACATGTACTAAATAAGCATACATTATTTGTTTACAATGTTCTTCCTAATACACTAAAATATTTTTAGAGACATGTGTCATGCAGTATGAAAAAAATATGGAAAAATTCTGCACAATCCTGACAATGTAAAGTTAAAGGAGAAAGGAAATGAGCATCGAATAAAATATGCTCTTGAATTTTGACAATAAGCACATATATCCCAAGTTTACAAGTGCTTGTAACAAGGTCAAGCATAAAGATCCCAAGTTTACAAGTAGTTGAATCAAGGTACATTTTACTATCAATACGTGCAGATAAAATATATACAGAATACCTAGTTTTTGAGTTGATTTAAGAAAATATTACACAAGTGAAGTGTACTCATGAAAATACAAAATATTTCCACCTCATGAGATAAATTTCCTTGTATCTACTGACAAAAACATGGATTTTCTTTTTAATAAATATTTTAAATGCAAAAACCCTCGATTTTCATTATTTATTTCTTCATTCTGTGCCAATGAGATTAACAGCTGCATTACTGCAACAATAAAAAAATGTTCTGAAACTTTACAATAATTTAGGACAGTGACTTTTTACAAATTTAGCTTGTACATATGATGCTTCAAACTGTGCATTTCATCAAATTAATGACAGCTTTTGCACTTATTGATACAGTGAACATTGTTAGAGTGGAAGTATTGTAGAAACATCACAGAATGGTTGTATCGGACAGGCTTCAGAGCATAACATCTATAAACAAAAGACTTTAATAATTATGAGTTTATTTGAAAGGATTTTGGTTCTTTATTTGGTTATTTCTCCATCCAAAATATTAAATTCTGACCCTGGCAAGCTTGCAGTCTAGTTCACTAATGGACACTACACCCAAACTTCAACTGCCTCTTAATTTTGGTACGCAATCAACACTCACCAATCTCTGATTATCTCCATCATTTTCAAACATGATGATGACTGTGACAAGACTTAAAATCGCTACTTTGACAACTTTATTACTATATTTAGTCAAGAGTGTTTCCTACAACTGTGTGTATTTGTCAGAGTGTGCAACAGGTTTACAATACTGAATGAGTGACACGACACTGAACAGCAACAGGTCATTCAGTCAATGACAATGTGCACAATTAATGTGGAAAACTGATTATAAAAAAGTTAATACCTGAAGTCTGCTTTTTGCTGTTTGGAGTTAATTTTTAGACATTTCTTGATGGCACTTCCTTACTGATTACATAAATGTATGCTAGAGGGTCAACAGTGTTGACACATTTTAGGATCAATTCATCCTCAGGGTTGGGGGTGGGGAAGGAGAAAGAGAGAGAAGAGGAAGAAAATTAAATAGGCTTAAATATGGGAATACAGTTCTGAATATTACACACAAGGGCAGATATATTTCCCAAATGGGAAAACAAACTAGTTCCAAAAGTTGTTCAAAACTGTGGCAATAAAAGTGGCATTGCTACTGCAGTAATCTAATTTTTCTCCCACTGATACGTTGCAATATCTCATTATGAAATGTATAATAAAAGTATTATGACCTTTACTTATTTCAAACCATAAGGATACAGGCTTATTATCCAAATTCACTGTATATTCTCACATATAATAAAGTGAAGGCTGAGCTGGTAATATTGGTTGTGAATGCTAATCTTAATTAAGATATGAGCTGGTAATGCCTCATCATGCAAAATAAGTGCAGCCTGAACTGGTAATGTTTGTTGTGATGCAAGAATAAAGACAGGGCTGATAAACTTACCATGTGTGTGCACTCTCATGGATGAATTAGTGATGTCAGTTGTTATACAAAAGTAAGGAAGCCATAAATCCTCCACCTGTCTTTCTTTAAACACATCTTCTATACACTGGTTGAAGGATCTTCCTGTATTTACATAATATATACTCCATTTTAGTGAAAACCTTAAACCCTGGCTATGATGCTGAAGAAAGACAAACAGAAAGAAAGAAAGAAAAACATGATGAACATCAAGTACTATTCTATTACAATCATGACAAGTTTAGAATGTAGTTGGGGAAGAAAAGCTTGGAGTGCATAAGTGCTACATTGTCTCTTAATGTTGACATGATTTATCTTCTTTTCTAGACCATCCATATATATATATATATATATAAATATATATATATATATATATATATATATATATATATATATATATATATATATATATATATATATATACAATTACTTTCATAGCATTAATAAAACTTATATTACCGCTCTGGTGGCCTAGTGGTTAGAGCATACGCCTCGAAATGTGGGTTCAAACCCCGGCCGAATCATACCAAAGACTTCTAAAAATGGTACCAACAGCTGCCTCGCCAGGTGCTCAGCATTAAGAGGTTAGTGTTAGGACTGACTGGCCTGGAGTCAGGATAATGTGACTGGATGGGACATGATGCTGTATGTCTGCGGCATGATGCCTCAGTGCTAGACATCACTATAAACTGTCACACTACAGACATCATAGAGATATGACTGAAATTTTTTTCAAGCTATGTTAAAAATCCAAATTACACACAAGCACACTCGATAAAACAAATAATTTATATATTTATACAACCAGTACTGTCACCTGGATCACTTTCAACCCCTGGTGAGATAGTCCTAATTCACAATTTAAATGCTGTTGTTAGGAAAACAAAAGTTTCAGTTTCTCTAGTTTATGTATCTTCATCCATATCTGACATCACATAAGTATCATCTAATATTGAAAGGGCCAAATGCCAGGACACTTTGTATCAAAATATGTTACATCCTTTTCAGCAGTTTTTTTAAAATAAAGTCATGTAAATGTGTTTGGTTAATTAGCTAAATTATTAACTGCCACCATACATGTTTGTGAAACAGCATAATCTGAAAGACATTCAAACTTGGCCACCTTCTGTGAGACCTGATCAAAGTCTGTTACGTAGCGTTTGAGAAGGTTTTTCTATTTTTAGCAACAGTCATCATATTTGACAGCAGTTTGGAATCATTTATGTAAATTAATGGGACCTTATTACCACAACATTTTCTGTCAAATTTGGTCAATTTCTGCTAAAACATTTCTGAGACGTCATTTAAAAGTTTGTCTATTTTTTGTAATGGCAGCTACATTTGATGGTGGATGACATCTCAGTAAAATTTTGAAACCCCTTTATAGCAGAATGCTTTCTCTTTCATATTTGTCAAATTCTGTTGAGAGGCGTTTGAGTTGGACTCGTTTATAAGGTTTTCTAACCTTTTAACCACAAAACTCTATTTAATAGTGGATTGGTATCATATGTAAAAAAAAAAAAATTGAAAGATATCTATGTGTTTATGCTTCCTTCAAAATCTGTTCAAACTGTTTGAGTAGGTTCTGAGAAAACACTTAAATTTTTCTCAAATGCTAAGTTTGGTTAAATCTGTAAGTAATATTTTCGAAAAATAAAGGAAGTCACTGAAGTTGTATCATTCAAGGTATTTTTCAGATTTATGCACAACAAAACAGTACTGACTTGTACGAGAAAATATTTAATACATGCATTGTAAGAAATATAGGATACATGAGTATATGCATTTGTCTCTCTCTCTCTCACTCTCTCCCTTTCTCTCAGACATGCCACTTTTCATTATTACCAATATTATATAACATCAAACTCATAAATAATATAACATCCATACTTAATTAAAATATTTACACAATATTTGGCTTTCTCTGTGGGGGCTACTCATGGGCTAGAATCAGAATGTAAAAAGACTAGTCCCAATCGTTGCTAGGCTGATCCCAGCATTACAGTGCATTCTGGGCTGATCCCAGCTTAAGTAGACTATGTGCTAGGCTGAATCCCAGCTTGCTAATGTATTATGGGCTGATCCCATCTTAACTAAATCTATGCTAGGCTGATTCCTGCATAGAATGTATTCTGGGCTGATCCCAGATTTGTGGACTAGAGCTATGTGCTAGGCTGAATCCCAGCTTACTAATGGATTATGGGATGATCCCATCTTAACTAAATCTATGCTAGGCTGATTCCTGCATAGAATGTATTCTGGGCTGATCCCAGATTTGTGGACTAGAGCTATGTGCTAGGATGAATCCCAGCATGCTAATGTATTATGGGCTGATCCCCTCTTAACTAAATCTATGCTAGGCTGAATTTAAAACTATAAATGAAATGTATTTAATGGGCATGACCTTTACGTTATTAGTATATCTTATGAGTGTCCGATTGGGGAAAAATGCCAAATTGAATTTGATATTAAATATATCAAATGAGAGCCTTCACCACATCGCAAGAATCCAAAGAATGCCACCAGACACATGCACTGCAGTGATAAATCCACATCTGGTGAAAATACTCCCTCACTTAACATAGCCGATAACTGTACCACCATCCTGTATGTAATAGGAAATCTGGGCTTCCTGTTTGAAATGTTGTTCCTTTTTATCCCACAAAGTATACACTGCAGCCTGTCAGACTCCTGGAAAGGGTTACTATGCCCAGCCTGTAGGTAATGGAATATAATCCCTGCCAGGTACAGCTTAATTGTTGAGTACTGCAGCTGCAGCCTGGTGTGACTGTATGTGACAAAATAAATCAACACATCTTCTGAAAGTACGGGCAAAGAGTAAGCATGTGCACTAACACCTGACATGGCCAAAAAATTCATCAAACACCGGAAACCAGTTCTGTACACTGACCTAGTATTATTTGATACTGATAAAAACCACAAGTCTTGCACACGTTGTGTCAAAATAGCATCAACTCTGAAGCCGGGGGGCACATCACCGGAGTTAGGTCTGCTTGGGGCACCAAGTGCCGGAACTTCTCGTTCTGAAATCGAGAAAGAGCATCAGCTACAAGGTTATCCCTACCAGGTATATGGTAAGCCTGAATGACAAATTGTCCTTTGGCAGCACACCATATCAGCCTTCGAACAAATTTCATTATAAGAGGTATTTTGGATCGGCCTTTGTTAATGATTTCCACAGTTGCAGAATTGTCACAGTTCACTAGAATTCTTTTCTTGGTCCACTGATTTCCCCACAACACTGCAGATACTACGATCGGATACAGTTCAAATAGAGCCATAGATGCCGAATTTCCCTGTGGAATTAGGTTTGGGGGAAAATGTCCTTGAAACCACTTCCCATTGACAAAGCCCCCAAAACCTGTTGGGGTAGCGTCTGTAAAGAATTGCATATTTTCCGCTGGGGTCACTGTGTCATTTAAAAAGAATGAAATACCATTCCATTGTGACAAGAATAGCGACCACATCTGCAAGTCCACTCTGCATTCTGCATTCAAATGTACATGATGTTGTAACTGTTCGACAGATGCTGCCAGAGAAATCAAGTATGATACAAAAGCTCGACCAGGGTAGATCACTCTGCATGCAAAATTCAAGTGTCCTAGCAAACTTAGAAGCTCCCTTTTTGTGCACATCTCCTATGAGCAAATGACTGCACAATACTGGATATACGTTGTATCTTTTCAACAGTAACCTGGCCTCCATGTTGTTCGAATCCAAAATAATACCCAAATATTCAAGCTGCGTAGTTGGTCCAACAGTTTTTGTTGATGCTAGAGGCACATTGAGTTTGTTAAAGACCAGGGAGAGAATTGCCATTGTTCTGTCTGGTTCACTATCTGGTGGGTCAATTGTAAGAAAGTCATCTAACAAGTGCAGAACATGCCCAACCCCATAGTTGTTGTGTAAAATCCAGCAAATTGTATCAGAGAAAGAATCAAAGATCTTCGGGCTAGACCTACTGCCAAAAACCAACCGTGTATAGAAATAATATTTATTGTCCCACTTCACACCATAGTAGGGCCAAAGTGACTCCTTAATGGGTATCAGTTTAAAAGCATCCTTTATGTCAGCTTTACACATCCAGCTACCAATACCCAGTTTTTTAATAATCACGATAGCATGGTCAATGGTTATATAAGAGAGCGAGTATTCATCCTTGTCGATGAGAGCATTAAGACTAGGGTGCACCAAGTTGTCATGAGGGGCAGATAAGTCTACCACAAGTCGCTTCTTACCAGAATATTTGCCTTCTGCAATCAGACAGCAAGTATGAGGCTAATAATAGTCTCCTGCCTAATTCTCTGTCTGCCTCTCAACTTCAAGGTACATGTACAACACCCCTATCCCATTGTTAGCCAACTGACTAAGCCTTATAATTGACATTACATCATATTACCACACCACCAATTCCTCCTTCAATTGTCATTATCAGAGAAACCCCATTGCACAACCAGCAATATATGTACCTAGAATAACTCAAGATCATCAAGTTGTGCATAAACTAAAATTTAATAAATTATCATCATATCCACAAACCCAATTAAATGACAAGACAGTACTGTTATAAACCGAAGTCATGACCATTGACCCTAAAATCAATGTCTGACTATCAACTTGTTCACTGGAAAAATATAAATATAAATTCTTTTCAAAATTTACTTGTTCATGTTTAATACACTGTGTTCATAAGCTCATATCTGTTTTGAACCCAAGGTCAATTAGGTCTGGTGTTTAAACTCCTTCATAAAAATGCTGATATGCAGATAGTCAGATCTGCACCATTTTCATTCAGAACCAATTTAATATTGCAAAGTTGTTTTCATGTAGATGCCATCATTAAAACATGAGAAGTGATACAGAACTTGAAACATTTAATACCTGTATGTGGATAAAGATCATTACATTTAATTTTCACTTGCTGTGACCTTTACCTTGTGGCAGTGGACATGGCTAAGGGATGTGACACAATGTCAAGATATAGTTTCATTAAAATACCTAAAGTGGCTAAAAAAATTAACAACAGAAAAAGATTCAAGTCAGAGTTACATTTTGCCTTCCTGTGACCTTGACCTTGAGGCAGAGGGTGTGGCACAGTCTATACATTATATATCATCGTCTGAAGTTTCATTATTAAATTATCTTCAGTGGTTCAAAAGTTATATCCAGGACAAGAATGATATTATTCCTTGCCAGCAGACTTTCAGCAGGGATGAGTGGCTATAATATGCAACATGCACTCTGATCAAAATAAATACTTCGGCAAAATTTCATCACAATATCTTCAGTGGTTCAAAAGTATTACTCCAGATATGGATACACAAAAATTACGTATTTCCTTGCTGCGACCTTGACCTTGAAGCACAGGCATATGGTTATTATATGTTACACCAGAGATACTAAAGTAAAGTTTCATATATATATCAATATCGTAAGTGGTTTAAAATTATGATCAGTACAAAGATACAAGTCACATTATTGTGTTTTCCCTTGCGATGACTTTGCCTTGAGGAAGAGTACCTGGCAATTGTACATGATGCAGTGTCTAGTTATGATATATACTTGAGCTAAGTTTCATAAAATCACACAAAGTTATGAGATGGTCAAGCAAATGTTAATAAACAGATGGGCAATGCCCTCATACAATATGCCAAACCAAAATGGAAAATACACTCCTATTTTCATATGTGCCTCAAATGAATATATTAAGTATGGATATATATAACAAAATATTATTAAAATCAACTTAGCTGTTTTACAGATATGACCAATTAATTTCAAACATTTGTGTCAATAGTCTGGACTATGAAAGCCATAATGATAGATATATTGTGACTTCACTAAGCTGCATCTGGTCCATCACCAATACGTTTATCTACTGCTTCACTGCTGCCACAAGACTAATTTTGGAGCTGTTAAAAAAATCATACACAACACCAACAATACAATGAATCAGATTATCAAGAAGTGAGGGACCAGTTATACAGTGGTCAGATTTATGCAACCTACTCCAAGAATCCACTGCTTTTCACTATGCCAAGACAACTAAATTTGATTCGTTCTGTAAACTCCAAATTTTATGAAGATCATGATATACTACTTAAACATGTACTTTTTTCATATGACATCAAATTATATCCAGGTGAAATCCAAATTTTCTAATATCTATCAAAACTTAGAGTCACTGTCAAATGACTGTCATTTTGTCACACAACAGGATTACATAATGTTACAGATACAGGTAATTATTGCTTTCACAGGTGAAGAGATTACAAATATGGTAACATCATGTGCATCATGAATGTCACTAACAGTAAAGAAAAAGTGAGAAATTATAGATTGGAAAAGTGCTAAAGGCAAAACTTCAATAAATACAGAATTTTCTACATATTTTACATTTAATAAAATCTACTTGCCACAATTTGTTTTCCTTTAAATATGTTTCTTTGTAAATACTTACCCAATCATAATACCTTAGGAGAACTAGTACTACCTTGCAAATCCAGCCCTCCCTGATAGAACTTTTAGCTTAAAAATGCTGTAACTTAACTGCCCACTTAGGTGGTGGTTGGGCAGAGTGATCTCCCCTTGACATAGGAATTGGCAGCGAAGCCCGTGAACATCTATTTCTATTGGTGCATAAGGCACACTCTCTATATGGATGTAAATGCGGGGAGGCGGGGAGGGTGTATGTTTATTATGACTAGGTATGTATTCACGAAGAAACATATTTTACCAGAAATAATTTGTTTCTTCTTTAAATATGTTACCCAATCATAATACCTTAGGAGAATAGTTAAGAGGTGGAGGGAGGTACATCCTCTTACCATGTAGAGGCCATCTCCGGTCCCCTAAGGTATGTGAGACAGCTTCTAGGAAACCTGACTGGAGAAGACTCCAATTGTCAAAGAGCAGCTTCAAAATGGGAAAATTTTCCCTCCCACAAATCCAGCGGAAGACGTGAAGCCTGCCTTTTGTGAAGCTGTCAAATGACCTGGAAAGGTGACTTGTTGCACCACAGCTATAGGTCCCACCAGGTCAAGTTGAGCCCTTTGGGATGAAAGATCTCTGAGGTAAAAACTGGAGGATGTGGACTCTGATCTCCACCCCACAGAATAGATAATATCAGTCAGAGGACAGTTTCTGGCAACTGCTCTAACCTTGTGAGCCAAAATGCGTAACAAAAATTCATCTGAGTTGGGAGTTATTTCTTGAAATGTAGAGTGAATAACCCACTTAATCCAGGATGAATTGGTCTGTGTGGTTATATCATCCTGTCCCTATTTGAGAAGTAAAATTGGCATGATATCTCTTGATTCAATGGATCATTCTTTTTTTAAGATACCACATCAAGGCTCGTCCTGGATCCTGTAGGTAGACAATGATTTCAAAACAAAGGTCTGGTTACCCAATGACCGTCACAAGTGAAACTGATCCATCTTGTCCGAACTGCATGTAATTTGGGTCCCCTGACAGGGCAAGTAATTTACCGATTCTGCCAGCTGCCACTAATGTGATAAGGAAGCAGGCAAGGTGAACCAAAGATGTCGCTGAAAGTGGTTCAAATAATGTTTTGTTCAACCAGGTTATTACCCATGATCGGTTCCACTTTGGGCACAAAAGCAATGTTTTTGCCCATGTATAATCAAATTTGGAGAGGAGGTAGGATATGTCTAAGTTTGTCCAATATCTTCTCTTTCATGATAATGAAAGGTGTCAGCAATCATGGAGTGGTAACCTTTTAATTATGTATGTGCTAACTGTTTCTCATCAAAGTGCCAGAGGAGGAAGTTAGCTATTTCAGGTATAGATGCCTGCTGCTGTATACACCACTGTGTGAAAATTTTCCATTTCCCTTCATACGCTTTCAGAGAAAAGAGCCTTCTTGGACTTCTTGCTTGAGTGATTCTCTCTACAACTGGTTGAGAGAAATGTTTATCTCTAAGAGCTTATTTAATATGATCCAGACATGATAGTTCTGTAGGTCTGGGTTGGGTGTGAAACAACTGCTGTCATGGTTGTTTGAGCAGATGAAGGAAATTCATTATTTTTCATGGAATTTACATTGTGAGATTGATGAGGTTACTGATCTACGACTTGTCTCATCTGAGTGGTGCAATGAGGATGAGGCAAAGCTCTGATTCTCTTGCTTTTCTTTTATCACCTTTGGAATCAGAGGTGTTGGAGGGTAGGCTCATGCATCCAGGCCATTCCTATATATGGATAGGGTGTCGACTGCCAAGGGTTTCAGATCTGGGACATGAGACAAAGGTTGGGAGCTTGGTATTCCACCTAGTCGCAAACAGGGATGTGAAGATATATGTCTTTAAGTCCATGCTGATTGTGAAGTCTCCATGGTGTTTCCATCGAGAACCAAGGAGTGTGAATGAATTGATTGAGGGCACTTAAGTCAATGATAGGTTGCAGAGTGTTACTTGCCTCTGGGACCAAGAAATGTCTGGAATAAAATCCTGGGTAATTTATATTTCAAATAATTTCTACTGCCCTTTTCTAAAGAAGGTCATTTATTTCTTGCTGAAGGTAGTGGTTTTGAATAGGACTGTTGGAATGTTTTAGCTGTTGAGAATCTGGACAAAGGAGGTGTTTTGAAAGTGATGCAAGGTCTCTTGGAAACCACTTGTCAGGTCTAATGATCATCATGGCAAATCTTGTCCCATCGGCTGCAAAAAACTGAAACCTTCCTCCTACTGGAATCTGTAGGAAAGGTGGTGTGGAGACAATGTCATTTTTAGAGAGATGGAGGCAGTCATGTAGAAAATTTTGGCATAAGCAATCACTACTTCTCTGTCTTCTGTCCACTTTGGTTCATGAGAACCATGGTTTTTGATGTGAGGAACTACAATAGGAAAACTTGTTAGATGTTTGTGCTCAAGTGTCGTGTCCCTTGGTTCCTTTAGTTGCTTTCCTGAAACATCCAGTATCAGTGTTGAGGTTGGGTGCCAGGAAAATTAGTCTTCTTAGTGGCTTGTTCGTGTACTTCATTGATCTGGCGGTTAAAAAGTAGATTAAAGGATAATGGTTGTGATTGTAGCTTGGCTTTATGATGATCCTTAAAGATGGCGGAGGTGGAAAGCAGTGCATTTCTTTCTGTCAACTGTAAATTTGCAGCTGCTGTAGTATGTTGAGCAGCTCTGTTCAAGACCGAGGTCATAATGGAGACCAATTCCCATGCATATACCATGGAATCCAGAGTAACAGATGATGAGCTCTGTTCCACCTGTTAGATTATAGACACTGATACCAAGTCCAACATAGAGCTCATGGCTACTACAGTGTGACCCAATTGTTGAGTGTCACTGAAAGACATTCGATCCATACGAATTGAGTATGGTTTTGTCATCCCCAAAGCTGCTACATCCTGGTCAACTGTTGAGGTTTCCTAATGAAAAGCTGGTGTATGGAAATAGTAGAACCACTGATGAAAAGTTGATGGGAGGTATTTTGGTCAGAAAAAGAGATAGTTTATTGCTGGGATCTTGTAACTGATGATGTAAACCATACAAAATGTCTGTGATTCTGCCAGACTGCCAAAGTAATTTGAAGCTGGATTCTTCCTTTTTCATGATCTGATCAACAGATGCTGAACTTCTGGTTCAGGTGGTTGATAAGGTAGGAGGAAGATGGCAGAATTCCGGAGGTAAAAGGCAGAAAACTTCTTCAATGGAAGCTCAGAAGGCTGAGTCTTCCTGCAACATAGCAAAATCAAGAAGTAAAGAAGGAGCTTGTGTGCAAACATCATTGTCTCTGCTTGCATGAGGTGAGGCTGATGTCTCTTGAGTTGCCTGAGACAGAACTGGCAAAGAGTGTTGAGGTCTACCACTGACAAAACTCATGGAGTGCATTGAAAGTAGAAACATTGATTTCCAATAGGTCAACTGATTAATGAGTCCCTTCTGTTGACAAAGGGTTGAGATAACTGAGAGGTGGCATCTGTCAAGCTGAGGTACTAAGTTTGGCATCATAAATGGACAGTGCAGCAAGGCCATTATGTGGTTTAGATTGGTCTCCATAATTGCCTGCATATGCTGGGTTTGACAGACTGGATGACAGATTGATTTCCAGGAACTTATTGTGTTGAGGTCTCTGTCCCAGAAGATCCCTTGTAGTGAAACAGAAATAGGCCATGTTTGTGGGGAGAATTGTTGTCTGAGTCATAATGTTGGTCAGAGTATCAGAGTGAAAGGATACTTTGTTTAGTTTGTTTGCTTGCTGTTTATCATCAAGAACAGTTGAGTAGAACCCTGAAGAGGCAAGGCCTAAAGGTGCCACCGGTCATGAGAAGTCCTGTGGTGGTGATATAGGTGCCAGGGCTGTCTCTGATCATGCAGATTTCCGGCATTCTTTAACTGGAGAGCCCTTTGTTGATTTATCTCCCTTATCCACCAAAAATTCCCGCATTGAGGAAATGTCAGCATCTAGGCTTATAGTGTTTCTGCACTTTGCCCATTGCATAATATGTAAGGCAAATAGAAAATTGTTGTAGCTCTGCACCTGTCTCTTATAACTGAAAACAAAAATGGTGCAGAGCTATGCCTTATAGTGTTACTAAAACAGCAGAAAATTTAACAAAGCTATGAAGTGTCCAGGTAAAAACCAAATTAATTTACCATACTACCTGTGAGGGGTTCAAGGACAACCCATACGGGTAAATGCAATGAAGTGTAGCATCAGGATACTAAATGTATTAGCAAAGAAAACTCACCTGTTTACTGCAAGTCGTTGTGGAAATATACATATATTAAGAGTTTTCTATAGGTCTCATGGACTTGCATGTTAAGATAATCAAGAGTACAGTCCAAACTTATTTGTGAAGTTGCATAGGCTACCCGTGCAAGTACCTAAGGACAATTAAATGAGTAAAGACAACAAAGTGTGGCTAAAATTGTAAAGGCAGAACTTTGTCGACATAGAAAGACAAGTTGGAAATAGGAAATATAGATGGCGCATACTTTCTTTATGACCTGAGAACTCCTCCAAATTGTATCAACGTTGATCTCGCTTTTGTGAGGTCTCTCATGGTAAGAGCATGCTTCTTGGCATGAGCGGATGTAACTGGGATATTCATGGGTTTTGCTGCCAATCCCAATAGCAAGGGAGATCACTCTGTCCGACCGCCACCTAGATAGGCAGATAACTTTCAGTCCTTTTTAGCTCAAAGATCTAACTGGGAGACTGGATTTGTGAGGAAGTAGTAATTCTCCTAAGGTATTATGATTGGGTAACTTATTTAAAGAAGTATGTGTGTGTGATTTGGATTTTTAACGTAGCTTTAAAAAATTGTCACTCATATCACTACGATGTCTGAAGTGTGGCAGTTTACAGTGATATCTAGCACTGGGGCATCATGCCGCAGACATGTAGCATGATGTCTCACCCAGTCACATTATCCTAACACCGGGCTGACTAGTCCTAACACTAACCTCTTAATGCTGAGCGCCAAGCGAGGCAGCTGTTAGTACCATTTTTATAAGTCTTTGGTATGACTCAGCCAGGTATCGAAGTCACAACCTCCTGCATCCGAGGTGGATGCTGTAACCACCAGGCCACCGGAGCAGTCATATTTAAATAAGAAATGAGTCCATAGAATTCAGCCTTACATACTAAGTTTCAAGAGTAATAACACACAGACACAGACACACACATGCACTTACTTGTATACATCTTCGTGTTCAGAATGAAATATTGAGAACTGCCACGTAATGTAGTTCTTACCAGTAAACATTGATGCTACAGGATAGGTCAGATCTAAAACTTTTTTCCATATAGATCCCATGTCCTGTTGAAAAGAAAGAAAAAGAAAAACATGAGACCCATTTAAACCTGACATTAAATATATAGGTTTAAAAGGAAAATGTAGTTATAAAGGCAGGTGCCTTCGGCTGAAAGGCACCCATTTCAGAATAATTTGTAGCTTATAGCTATTTGGCAGAAATTGATCATATTTAATAAATTGTGTAACTGTGCTTCTATTATGCATAACTTAGCCAGACTAGATAAAATTCTGAATGAACATGCACAAACATATCTGCATGTACCAAGTTTGATCAAAATTGGCTCAGACATTCATGAAAATAAAATAAAACATTATTAAATAGGTTTTCCATATGGTTGCTAAGGATTCCACACTGTTGCAAGGAGAACAACTCAAGTCAAAATTCTGATAGACAATGTCCTAACAAATAATCATACTAAGTCACACAAAATATGGCTCAATTCTGGAGAAGCTGAAGAGCTCTTATGGCCAGGTGAACTAACAAGAATACCACAAATGTCACATGATATTCACATCTTCTTGCCTATTATTAACTAATGACCAAATTCTGCTAAATACTGCATCAAGCTGTAAGTAAAACAGGGCAAACACTCTTACAAAATTCTTGGGTGTACAAAGATTTGACAATATGTGCATCTCTGATTTCACAGAAATTAATGGAAAAAGCTGCAAGACAATCATGGGACTAGTTGTGCTAACAAAACTGTGTCATATACTGCATTAGGGCTTCAAAGTGATCCATCAAAAACTACATGACAAGTTGCACTAACAAGAATGTGTCATACACTGCATTAAACTACAAAATATACTCACATAAAAGCCTGTTCGCATATAAGCTGACCTCTTAAACTGAATAGGTAAAACTTTATAAAATGCAGCCATAATGAAAAATCTTGTTATTCATTGAAAAAATTAAAAATTACTAACAACTCTTCAAAAAAAAATCTCACATTTTCGTATTACAACTGATTTTAGTCAGAAACCGGTGACGGGATTGCTATTTTGTGTTCGCGAGAAATTTTAGTATACAGATTCAGACCACTTCAGGGGTTACTGTTAGGATTGGAAATTTTTATTTTTGGATCTGGAAAAGGTCAGGAATCTTTCTTTAAATCTGTGGCAGGAAGCTTGAGTACAGAGGGTCCTGGGGGTTCAGGTTAAGTACATGATCTTGTCTTCAATGATCTACATCAAAAATATATACTGAAAATCAACAAGAAAACTTAAATATAAAGTTTAGACCTTGTCCCACGTATAAGCTGACCTCCCTTCTTTCAGGCTTTATTTTTTCCTAAATTATTCAGCTTATATGCAAGTATATACAGTACATAAAATGATGATAACAAAATTTGTAGGAACCAAGTAATTTGCTGATATGTTTATTCTCGGGTCATGTCCATAATGTTTACCATGCTTCATAGCAATCCATCAAAAACTTGGGAACTAGCTGCACTAATGAGTACTTGATGGAAAGACAGATTGTTAAATGGTCAGATAGACATGAGGATATAATAAGAGGTAAATGTTCTTTAAAATATCGTCATTGGTTAAAAATTTATACCTGTACATGGATAGAGGTCACTGATTTATATTTTCCATTGCTATGACCTTGACCTTATGGTAGGAGGCTTGACTATAGTATGAGACACAGTGTGTGTGTGTGTGTGTGTGTCTGTGTGTGTGTGTGTGTGACCAAAGAGATTTTTTATGTGGGGAAAAAGTTAAAATATTCAAGTGTGAATGGACAGGAAAAACAGTCAGCAGTTACCTGTATCAGGTTTCTATTTAATAAGTTGGAGTTGAGAATTTGGAAAACAGTTTGTGGGATTCAGGAAGCTATGACAAATCTGGATAAATGTGTCAGTATCATCACAAATCAGGGTAACTGGCTTATACGTAATGATGTTGGTCTGTCATGGAAGGGGGCTGTCCCTCTTTTAGTATGGGTTAGCCAATCATATTCTGTATGTAAGGGAAGGGGGTATTGGTGTATGACATAGTATATATATGAGAGAGAACAGACACATTAGAGATAGGAAATAGGAATTTAATAGAGAAACTTCATTAAAGGACTTACAAGATACAGAGATATACAAGATGGGAACTTAATAGAAGCGATAGAATATCGGACAGATAGAATGGAGTGATAGATAGATATTATGAGTGGCCAACTATATCAAGAAACGATGTAGCTAAACTGTAGTGCAGAACTTGGAGAGGTGGACAGAACTTTAGTATGTGTATATTTGGATATGAACAGTAGCTTTCCAAAAAGACTTAGTGTTTTGAATCCTATACCACTGAACTTCCCTCACCCTGAAACCAGAAGAGAACCCTCTGGTCAGAAGTGGTAGAGAACCCAGCAGGTCACAAGACAATATCCAATGGGTCAGATATTACTGGCTGAAGTTTAATTAAAATATTTTCAATGGTCCAAACATTATACCCTGGACAAAGATACATTATTATCCATTGCTGTAACCTTTACCTTGAGGCAAATTACTTGGTTGTGGTAAGTGA
>JAECUM010066666.1:0-19977 GCA_016617855.1 Megalonaias nervosa | reverse complement strand
TTTTTATAGGTATGCCTGGTAAGTCAAGTATTGATGATTCCACTACAATGCAGCATGAATAACATCCAAGGTGCATATTCCTCTGTGATTCTAGTCATATCTAAAAGGACCAGATACACATTTCACAGAATCACCGTACAATTTATAACATTGCTCCAAACTTATCTCTACTGCAAGTCCTAATCAGAATAACTATGTCCCTGCAGCAAGGATTATCCTTGTGGAAAGGTGTGAAAACATCAGTCATTTGTAGAGTGTGTATAGTAGCTTGGCACCTGTAAAAAATGACAAAGCATTATAGAAACTTGCTACAGTGTCTTAAATTTACTATAATGAAATATCTGCTGCACTGAATCACTGGAATTACTGAACAGTTGATTTTCTTTCCTTAAGAGTTGAAACTGCACAAAAGTCAGTTAACAGCAAACACATATGAAATAAATATAATCAGTGTGTCAATCTGGTCAGACTGAATTGATGTCAAATTAGACTGCACAATGCCAAACAAAAAGGTATTACAGTAGGAACTAAGTGAGTTACCTCCCTTACACTGCAGTACTCTGAATTGTACATGCAAATATGTACTGAGGGCCCACAACTTCTATATTAAATTTTCTTTAATATTAATAGGTTGCAAATAGTGAAACTCAATGGAACAAAATTGAGCTTAGGCTTCAAACCTTCAATGAATGCATGGTTGGATTAATATTCCGACAAGTTTTGAGAACAAAATTATTACATTAGGCATGGTAAAATGTTTATTTCAAAGTCAAATTCATTTTAATGAGAACCTCATATTAAGAAAATATTGTCACATATTTAACAATGGAGATACTACTACTTGTTCTCAGAACTATTATTTTGAAGATTAGTAGCTTATGTGTCATAAAACTGCATAGATACCACTCCACCATGTTAGCATACCTGGCTAATTCATGAATCCACTTAACTTACAGATTCTCTTCTATTTTTGTATAAAATAACAAAATAATAGGTACACACTAAACATGAAAAAAACTAATCAGAATTGATGCATAATAGAAACCTTAATATATCACTTGTTTTGTTATGATTAACAATGTTGAGTGCTTGGAAATTTGGAATCAACTTAATAATGTATCTACTTTAAATATGAAGCCATACATATTGCCAAATTTTCTATTTAAAAAATTCTCATTTCACTGGAAATAATATAGGATAAATGACTGATCAATGAATAGTTCATAATGCATATTGGTATGAACACTTTATGAAATAAATATAAATTTAATAAGTTATGTCAAGTGAAATACATACTTCATTTTAATCTAATAAGGAAGGCAACATTTTAGTGAAAGAATGTTCTTATAGCCTATCCTATTTGTAACTAAAAAAAATAGAAAATGTTTTATAGATGGAATTTAACTTTGAAACTCTCAATATCAAAATTACCACTGGATTCTTTATGTGTGAAATTGGAAACACTTTTCAAACACATGTTAAAAAAAACATGTCACTGGACAAATTGTTGTCCCCTGCAGGTTAACACCCCATTATACCCACTAGGTGACTGGTACATCCATTTTAAACTTTGGGGGAGAGGGGTGACACATTAAAGAATGAATAATAATCCTGAGATCAAAAGATATTAAATATCTCAGCTCAATAGAAACTTGCAGCCACTTGCTCCCAACAAAAATGAAATGGTCTGTATATTATAGCAGATGCATGCATTTATTGTGTGCATTTTAATTGCTGTACAAACTGTTGCTGTTTTGGTTTTTATATGTTGCTAAAATGAGAATATTAAAACAGTAGAAGGATAGAACTTAAGGTTGCCACTCAGCCTGAGGCAACTATTCCTCACAGAGATAAGCATTACACTGGTTGCAAAAATTGTCACATATGACACAACTAAGAGACAAAGAAAGTTTCAGCCACATTGGGTTAATGATTATCCATAGCTTGAACTTATCTAGTCTCCAGAGGAAAGATGTTTTGCAGTTACTGCAAACAATATCCCAAAACTGGCATATGTTAGAAATTTAGCCAGTGTATTTGGCATAAAGCCTGTGCAACACAGGATATGCTTGTCACTAGCCAGCATGTGCAGAAAATCACTAAAGTTGATAGCACTCAACTAGGAAAGGCCATCTTAAAACCAAATTAGAATGAAATGCAAATTAAAATAAACTGAGAGCTTCCCTTAACTGTTTAATGACTTTTGTTCTGACAGAGTTATATACTCTGCAATCTCGCCATAGAAAATAAATCTGCACCTTTATTTCGCGTTTATATGTACTGCATTCATAAAATACTAACTGACCTCAATTTCTGCCATCAATTGGTCCTTTTTATCCACAATATATTGACAGTCATTTCCTTCTAGCTGTTGGGAAACAACTTGAAATAATGCAGCAACACAGAATCTCAAGTTGTTGCACTGTCCCAAAAAGTTGTGTGACTGTGTGTGTGTGTGTGTGTGTGTGATTTGGATTTTTAACATAACTAACTATTTTTCAGTCATATCGCTATAATATCTGCAGTGTGGCAGTTTATAGTGATGTCTAGCAGGGAGGCATCATGGTGCAGACATGTAGCATGATGTCCCACCCAGTCACATTATCCTGACACCAGGGCGGCCAGTCCTACCACTACCCTCTTAATGCTGAGAGCCTACCGAGGCTGCTTTAAGTACCATTATTTTATAACTACTTGGGAAATGACTTGGCCGGGGTTTGAACAGTATTGTGTGACTGTGCAATGCAATATAAACTGACCAAGTGGCCAATTTCCTATCAGTTCCATAAGTGCATTTACAATGGATTAAGTTGACAGATTTAAAATTTATACAGTAAATGACAATACCTACTCTTACACCAGTTTAAGATTTCTTTGACGACGTTTCTCAAATGCGAAATATGTCTGCCCAGACTGAGCAGTAAAAGTCTCTTTAGTCCCTGAATACCTTCAAAATGTTCTTTTGATGCAGAA
The DNA here is from genome assembly GCA_016617855.1 of Megalonaias nervosa. Taxonomy (NCBI): domain Eukaryota; kingdom Metazoa; phylum Mollusca; class Bivalvia; order Unionida; family Unionidae; genus Megalonaias; species Megalonaias nervosa. Next base: position 17,004 of record JAECUM010066666.1, on the reverse strand, counting down.
ATTGTTAAAAATGGAACACAGGGAATATGCAACAACATGGAAAAGGCTTCAAAAGTTTGAAATATGTCTCCAGACTGATAAATGTAACCCCTGTACATTTCCTACCTTCACAATACCATTTTCTGGCCTAAATGATTCCAGATAACTAATGCACCAAGAAATAATAAAGAAAAAAGAAGAGATGCACACAATACATCTTTAAAATATTTATTTAAGTCTGAATTCCTAAAAATGGCATGCAGACATGATGCAACAATTTGTAGCTGGCTTCAAATCCTTGAAACATTAGTCCATGGGGTGAAAATAATGGTCTATTTATTTATTTCCTACCTTCAAACTCAGTTCTTGTTATTGTTGTTCTTTTAGGCTTTAATGCCATTTTTCAGCACAAGACAGGCTATATATACATGGCAAACAGTATAAATGGTGGAGGAAGAACCCAAGCAAACCCTGGAAAGAACCACCGAGCCACGAGAAGCTACTGGCAAGCTTTCTAACATACCCACACTGGCCAAGCCCGAGACTCAAACCCACACAAACAGTGAGATGGCAGTGATCCGTAACGGTGAGAGCTTTAGACCACTTGGCCACTCAGGGCCCCTTCAGACTCAGTTATTTGAATGAAATGTAGAAAGTAATGAATATCTCACCGAACTTACTACTGTGGCAGAAAACAATGGCTGGAGTAATCATTTAAATGCACTTTACCTAGCAGTTTGTCTGGTGTAGCTAGTTCACTAGTCAGTGAACCTGCATAGAACAACAATATAAATCCTAAACGGGGAGGTTACTCCACACAGAATCCTAATTATAGGTCAATTTATGAAAAATCAAGACCATTTCAGAGCGGTTGGAGAGAAAACAGAAGTCAAATTTCAAAGGCCAAACCAAGAAAACTGGAATGGGATGTGCATAGGGACAGAAAGCTGACCCTCACTTAGAGAAGGTCTCCAGTAATAAAACTTGAAAAGGATGAAGGATACTTTATATAGGCAAAAATAAATGACAGGAAAATAAACAACAATGCAATGAAATTATTTTGTGACACAGGAGCATATTAATGAAAAGTGTAGCAGAACAGTGGTCAAATCGAACTTGATAAATGACTAACAGTAACTGGAGAGACTATACCATTTATGACCTAATGAAAAGCAAGGGATGTTTTAATGTGCAGAAAAAGTTACTGTTTATTTAAAAGTTACTTGTTTCTTTAACAATCCACAGGGCCCAATATGTTGCCACATAGCAACTACTGAAACCGTTGTCCTCCATATTCTGAAAAGATAGCAAACAGTAAACCATTAGAAAGTGTGGGAGAGAAGTTCCTATGGATTGGTTGACTCTGCAATGAAATTTGCTGAGAAGTCTCAGTTACTGGGAGCCAAAGTCCTAGCTGACCATAGAGGACACAGAGTACCCATTACTACAGCAATTTTGCAACTGAAAAACGCAAAATATTTAATTGGTATTGGCTGGATAACACCCTGTAGCAATAAATAACTACTGATTTTAAAATAAACAAGGTCTCAGAAACTGATGCTAAAATGAATGAGATAATGCCCAAACACCACGCTGATTAAAAATCAAGATGTTTTATCCAGAAATTCTAATAGCATAGGTCACAATACATTGACACAACATAAAATTTACATCAATATTTTATTATGCTCAATCAATGCCCCTAGTTAAATTAAATGACTGGAGAAGAAATACCAAAAATGGCAGAGGCTGACATAATTGAAAAATGTCCCCAAAGGCCCTGGAATGCTCCTGTATTAATAATAAACAAGCCAGATTGAGCTGTTTTATTTAACTGATTTGACACACTTGAATGATGTAACAGTAATGGACTCACAACCTCTACCTCATAATGATTATAGTGTTGGTGAACTTCTGTGGTTCAAAATGGTGGTCTTGCCTTGATATCAAATTGGGTTATTGGCAATGTGATATTAATACAGATGGCAGACCAAATATTGTTATTTCAATACCTGGGGGTGAACAGTAGACATAGAAATAATGACATTTAAACTTTGAGTGTCAACTGGAAAATCTTACTATTCACTTGGAGAGGTTGTGACAATTTGATGCTTAATCCAAAAAAAGTGTACTTTTTTTTCAGAAGCAAGTATCTTTCTTAGGTCACTTGATAACAGATTTTGTGTAGGAATAATGCCAAGAAAGTAAAAAAACCACTGATGTATGGCCTGTGCCAAGAAATGCCAAACAAGCAAAAAGCCTTCTTCCCTTTTGTTCATATTGCAGATTATATGTCTAGAGATTTGCTGACATAGCTAAACCTCTCTATCAACTGGTAGAAAAGAATGTAAAGTTCAAATGGACTTATGAATGTCAAAGGTCATAAGATACATGAAGCAAGCGTTAAAAAAGTATCAGTACTTGCATTTCTCACTGAGAATGACCCATTCATTCTTGATTTTGATGCTTCGAACACTGGACAAGGCACTGTCCAATCTCACGTCCAAAACGTAACATACAAGGTCATCTGTTACCTTAGAAAATTCTTCTGAAAAACTGAGTGTCAATAATGAGTAACTCACAGAGTTACTAGCAATTGTAAATGCCATTACAAATATTTGCAATTATTTGTATGGACATAGGTTCAGTGAGAACTGATCATGGTATCTTGAGATGGCTTCTGAAATTTAAATTAGTGGAAGGACAATTAGCCAGCAAGTTGACATTTCTCTTAACTTTCCACTTTGAAGTTGAGTATAGACAGTGAAATATTCATAAGAATAATGACACATCAAAAGACCTTGTCATGATATCTGCTGGAAATATTGTTATAGGGTTGAAAAACATTTCACTAAACAGTAAAACAATTAGAATGAAAACAATGAAATTTACAGTGTCAAAAGTATTCCTGCATTATCCTGTAATGAAAACAGGAAATTACATAGCTGACAATGTCATCAGTGTCACATGTGAAGATGAATTACACTTTGCTATTGTTTTAGCTAGACAAAGTGTCATAAATAAGACATGTGCACATAAAAAAAAATACTCTATACTATGATCCTGTGTATGCTCTTACTTCTTCAGGTAGCCTCAGAACTTTTGTCTTATTTTTGGTCTTAAGCTCAATCTCAGCAGAACTCCTATGCAAAAGAACTGAAAGTGAGAGGAATGATTTTGAAAACTCTTGCCCAAAAAGTATCGCAACCTCAGAATAGTACAGTAAAGCCAAAAGATGCCACTGATGAATTGAGAGAAAGTGAAAATACATACTTTAATTTGTCTAGAGAGATTAGTACTGAAACAGAGCAGACTAATAGCAGATATACAGTGGTCCCTCTCATGAACCCCGACCAGTGGCCACCCACTCTTTATGACCACAATCCCGTGGCACTGACAATTTTGTGTTAAAAGTAACCCTCAAGAAAGGTCACCCCTTTTACACGACCAGTGTCCAACATAAAATTTACCCCTCACAAGCAGGCACATTTTGTTGTTAATGTGTCCAGAACCAATATTTAATTATGGCAAGGTAAGTAATCTGATCATCTTTCCCAATGTCTGTTTCCTGATATCAGGTTTTCACTAAAGTACATGTACAGCTAAGTTTTGGCTAAGTACATGTATAGCAAAGGTTATTATTATATCATTAACACTAATGTTTGCCATAAATGGGGTCAGCAATGTTTTGATAGAGCTTTGGGCTTCAGAGGAATTTTTTAATTATTTTTTTTTTTGAGTTCTTTTTAAATTGACGATTATGACCTATGTAATTGTCAAGATCATAACATGGTCAGATGGATAAAAATAGATTTTGTGGATTAACACACACAGACAAACAATTAACCAAACTGAACAAAACGGTACCAAAAGAAAAGACTGAAAAATCACATGACAGTACATGTATCACTTCCTTTATAACATGGTTTTTTTGTTCACACAAGTTTTGTCTGCAAAATTAAATTGCAGTACTGTACAATTAGCAACACAGGAATAAATCATTACAAAACTTTAACATGTCATCACATAAACGAAGAAATAATACTTCAGAAGAAAAGTAAAAGTTATTCGACTTGACGACAATGGGGAGAGTTCAGTTGCCAAAAGCTTTTATGTTGGGAACACTGAAATAAACAAGATCATAAAAGATAAGAATATTCTGTAGCAGTGGGAAAATGGAGTAAATGGAAAGAGAATTATTTTAAATACGAAACAACGTATGTACCAAGATTTAAATAACGTTTTTAAATGGTTTTGTAATGCGCATGCCAACAATATCCCACTCACATTTCATGCCTAAGAACTATTAATTTATGTTACCTTGAAATAACTCATTTTAAGAAAAGAAGAACATTTTAAAAAGTAATGCTACTTTTAAATTAAGATATTAACTGCTTTAAGTGATATGTAGCTTTCCTACTACAGTCCTACCCGTTTATGTCGACATCCTCGGGCCCGAGGAAATATTGTTGACATAGGCGGATGTCGAGATAAGTGTTGGGGGGGAGCGTCTTTAAAAAAGATACAAGTTAAATTTGTCACTAAGGGGTGACCTGTCGTCAGTGAGTAGCATTTACACTTTGAGAAAAAAAAAAACAATGCAAATTTTGATTACATGAAGACAAAACCAGTGTCAAATACACTTGTATATTGACAAATTACATTTTGGTTACCTTTGTGTAATAAAATCCACAATAAAATATTGCATCGGTCACATCCTGAGATGAAAAACATTCACTAATATTCAATGTCGGCATAAGCACATGGTTGCATAGTTGTTATTTACACGCTTCAAGTACATGTACTTAAATTGGCCTAGATTTTGGTCAGTCTGTTCCCATTTTATTGAGGCTACCAAGGGGATGGGGCTATTCACAGTGAAATGAAAAACTGACATCAAGTTGGTTTAAACAGTGCTTGTATTTAGTTACAGAAATCATCGTGAAAAGTACATAAAAGCGAACAAGAGATATGCGGCTGATATGATTAATGAAGACATAATATTGTATACATTGACACATGCTAATGAGGTATTAAAAGAAAATGATTCTTACAATACAATATTGTAATAATGTCAGTTCAAGTAGAATACATTTAAAATTTTTCACAGACATCTTTGCGAGATGTCCCACCCTCAACTTCCTTAACAGCCAGATATTTAGTTTCCAGAGCCTGTAAGTTTAATCTGCGTTTACATTGCCGTTGGTAGCCATCGTACATATAAATAAAGTTAAAAAGGAAACTTTCACAGCACAATAAACTTGTTTTAATCACCGATCACTTTGGAAAATGCAAGAATCATATCAGATTTCATTGCTTTTATTTAAGTCGCCGCGAGATGCCAACTTTATAGGACCAAACAAAAAAGCCTGTTTTTTTTTTTTGTTTTTTTTTTTTATCCGACCGCGACATTAAAGCCTGGCGGCAAGATCAACTAATTGTTGAACAAAGTATGGGTCGGAACTGGCAGTTTGTCGACATAAATGATGTGAAAACAAAGGATTTGTTCAAGCTGGGACCAAGGGCTTCTGTCGACATGTACGTTTATTTTTTATCTCGACGTCGACATAAGCATGACAGTTTTGGTAGTAATAGTAGACCAAGGGACCGGTACTTTGCTTTTTTGTCGAAATAGGCGGCTTGTCGACATAAGTGATGTCGATATAAGTGGGTAGGACTGTATATACAATATAAGTACACATCTCAAATATAGTCCCCATCTGGAAAGTACACTCATATAAGGCCATATTCCTGGTGCATATGGGGTGGCTGTATAAGAGGGGGACCATGGTAAATAGAATAAATGTGCACCTTATTTACCAATGTTAATCCTAAAAAATGGACTCAAATGGATGTGTGGAGTCTCAAGTAAATGATCCTGATAATTCCAGAAGTAGCAATGGTACAATAATTCTTCTGTAGAACTGTGTCTCAAAGTTAAAATTACAAGATCCAATTTTAAAAACTATAAGTGGCTAATTGAAAGGTAGGAGTAAATCTGATTGGGCTAATGCTGCTAATATGTCACTGAGATTAAGTAATTTTGGTACAGGTGGAAATCTGTTTTATATCGAAAATGGGTTAGTGATGATGGGAATCACATTTCAGATTGTAATACCCCAAAGCCTGAAGACATCTGTATTAAACCAAATGTTGTATGTTAGCATCTTGGTATAAACAAAACCCTCCATAAAATGAGGCAAAGATTCTTCTGGTATGTCTTAAAAAGAGATGTAGAGAATTGGTGCAATAACTGCAAAATTTGTGGGCCAAGAAAAATGCCACAAAAAATGCAAAGGCCCCCTTAAACAGTACAATGTGGGATCACCCATGAAAAGAATAGCAACTGACTTTATGGGTCCTTAACCAAAAATAAACCAGGGCAAAAAATATCTAATAGTAGTTGCAGATTAGGTTACAACATGAAATGAAGTCATTAAGACTGTAGCTAAAGCATTGCCTGAAAACTTCAGATTCAGAGCTATGGTACCATTACTCATACTAACAGATCAAGGATAAAATTTAGAAAGTAATTTATTTCCATAAATATGTCAGATGGCATCGTTGAAATAGCCAACCATATCATACTGAATATGTTTTCAGCTTTTGCATCTGATAATAAAAGAGATTTGGATTAATATGTACCTTTTTGCAATGATGGCCCTCAGGTCTTTAGTTCATGAAACCATTGGCACAAGTTCATCTTTAATGACCTTTTAGATAGGTGGTAACTTTGCCCAACTTTGCCCACATACCTGAACTTTAGGTACCCTGAGAAACAGTAATCTGAAAGTGAGAAACATAAAACAGATTATAAAAATGAGCTTACAAGAACATGAATAAAATACATAAATTTTCCTTCACAAAAATGCAACTTTCTAATGAAAACATGAAACAGAATAATGAGAGTCAGTTTCCATCACTACAATTATAGTAGGTGAAATAGAATTGTGTTTTGATATGAAAGGAATAAGCAGACTGAATCTAATATAATAAAGATCTTGGAGAGGTCCAATTAAAAACACTTCAAGAAAGTTCATGACACAAGCAAAAGATTATAATTCATATCAAACTCAGATGATGTGAGATGTTACTTCCTCTTGGTTCAATAGTATTAACTGTTTAGAAAAATGAAGTGCTTTCAGGCATACAATTTTGCAGATTTGATAGTTTCATCTGCTTCCGTCTATTGCTGATACAATACACAAAAATGGAACCTTTAAAGAATTAGAAAATTGCAACAGCTTATTAAAGTTTATATATATATATAAATGTTTGTGTGTGTGTGTGTGTATATATAGAGAGAGAGAGAGAGAGAGAGATAATTAATCACCCGATTCAACAACACTCAGATGTGAGTTACAAATACAAACTCTGCCAGTCTATTTATCAGAAATGACAACCCACACACCACTAAAGCAAGAAGGAAGATTCTGAGCAATACAGTGAACTATCTGGTAAAAGAGGTCAGGAGGCAGAGGAAGATTTGAGCCAGTTTATTACTACAGTTGTTGAAAACAATGTGATAAATGTGAGAGAGGATCTGAGGTGGCTCCAAGTCCATCAAAAAGGAAGTGTGATCTTCCATAACTTCAAACAAGAGGCTGCATATCTCCACCTTAACATGATCCAGCTTTCCTCACCATCAAGTAGACAGCAATGGAAAAATTAAGAAGCAGACAATAATATACTGCTTTCTCCAATCCGTGCAATTCAAGTTCAGATCTGAGTGCATCAAACGAGTAGTTTTAGCTCATCTGGGAGTTCTCCCTGGAAATGCAATAGTAGATCCAGATTCCAAACAAAAACACCAGGAAAGGTAAGAGTCAGAACTCCATTCAATAATAAAAGAAAGTTGATGATACAAACAGTTAACTTGAGATAGAAAATGAAATACAGTAGTACAGGAAGTGATGACGTGTAGAGAAAGCAAGCGAAAGAAAGGATGAAATTGTTTCAAGATAAAGAGAATGTATACAAAAGACCGTGTGAAAAAAAACAAAAAACAAAAGCCTGATGCCCATCCTGTATTGTAAGTGAGGAGCCCATCTGGCTTCTTGAAAAAGAATCTACTTGTGTTGAGAAAGCTTTGATCACACTGATGAAATGCAGAAATTTTCAAGATGTTGACCCGCCATAACAAGGAGTTTCATGCTAAAAACAAGAGTTTTATTTTCAAAACTCATGACACTGTCAGGTTTAAAACATAAGATTTTCAGTAATCGTCAAAAATAGAACAACAAATAAACACGTCAGTATGTGCCCATTACATGCAGCATGTATAAATGGTAATCAGTCAGGACTTGAACTGACACAAAATTATCCTTCAGGCAGTTTAAATAAAGGCAATTAAAGGGCAAATATGTCAGGTATAACCCACTATTGCAACGCACACAATAGTTAGTGTGGTGTGTTTAAAGACTACAGTTGGCCAGCCCACTGAGCTAATTTGCATAGGTAAGAAATAATAAGAAATTATCACAAAGTGAAACAACCCAATATAGGTAAATCAAGTAGATGCTAGATGTGTGTAGGCTAACAAAATGTATTACTTATCATTGCCTTGAATGAGAATGCTTAAGCCATTTGTATTAAAGATTATTAACAAATTTGTGAACAGCGGCAATGCTCTTTTAAATTGGATATATCACAGGAAGCATAATTATTTCTGAATAGTGTTCAAGGGTGATTAATTTTTAAAGGCAATTTAGGAAACCAAATTTCAAAATTCTTGGTTGACAGTTTTACTTTCTGAAGGATGCTAGCAAAACAAAACTGAGGAGGGGCATTTAATTCTTGGCACATATGGTAAGCAACATATCGACATCTGTCATTTCTGTATGTACCATGTCTCTCAAAACAGGAGACTACCTGTATGTGATTAAGACTTAACTTAGCTTTAACAATTCTTCAGTCATGTCGCTACAACGTCTACACTGTGACAGATGTCTAGCACTGGGGTATCATGCCGCAGACATGTAGCATCATGTCCCACCCAGTCACATTATCCTAACACCAGACCAACCAGTCCTAACACTAACCTCTTAATGCTGAGAATCTAGCAAGACAGCTGTTAGTACCATTGTTATAAGTCTTTGGTATGACTCAGCCAGGGTTCAAACCCACAAACTCCATTTGAGGCAGATGCTCTGCCACCTGTAATGTATTCAATATGCTGAACTGAATATTCTGATTAGTTAAATAACCTATAGTTTTCAGTATGATTTTAGATGTAATCATGAAATTTTATATTATTTAGCCAGAATTTTTTTAACAATGTGAGAAAGCTTATGTTTTGGTATTTTTTACATAACTTGAACTTAAATATATAAACTGCCCTTATATAATTCTCTAAAGCATCTTAAACAATGCAATCAGAATTAAACACAAAAATTCAAAATACCTACTTGAGTGGTTCTACAGAAATCATTTTTTGTTTGGTCTCTCCTTTGTGTCACCTCTAAGACCAGCTGATTTTTATTTAAAGATTTGAAAGCCTACCATTGATCCTCTTATAGCAATGGTAATCACTGTGTTCAACTCAAAAGTTTGTGAAGTTTACTTGAATCTTAATTACCTCCAGTTCAGTTTCACAAACTGCAATTCCAAACCCTACAGAGTTTAATGGCTTCTTGATTTCTCTATTCTTTGCATAATCCTGAAAAAAAATTCACAGGTTTAGCAGGAGCCAATGGACACTGCAGACAGAAAAGATGATCTTAATTCCATCTGCAAAATGACAGTGTTCAAAGACTCCATGAACACATGATACAGAAGGGAAAACTGTAGTGGGGAAATCCGTAGGTAACAATGGATGGCATGTGCAGTTGTGTTACTTATTGCCACCTTATGAGACCAATGGAGAGGTTAAAACAGTTTTCTCAGAATATGAAGACAAAAAAAAAAGTTAAAAAGCAAGAATAAATAAATCTTAAATAATTCTAAATAAAATACTGAATAACTTACTGGCTGAGAGAATGAACGAATGAATGAAGGAATGAATGCATGAAGGAAGGAAGAAATGCATTTAAGACAGTTGTTATACCAGCATGGTCTAGTAAAATAAAGACCACACTTTTTTGTATCCTTCTTACTCAACACAGTCATCCATGCATGCGTGCCATCAATCAATGATCTCCACTTCATGTATGCAAGCATGCCAGACATGATTGATATGGATGTTGGTGAGTGAATAGGACATATTGTGATACCTTATTATTCCATGTTACAATTTCAACTGTATCATGCAGTATGGAATGTCACCATGCCCAATGCAATGCCCATAACCTTTGCAGCACTGCCTATTGTTAATGGAACAAAGTTCCAGAACCAGGTGATCAAGATTCACACACAAACTATTTTGGCATAAATGGGATGCATTGAGCTCCTTTGCAATGTTCAAACTTCTCAACTTTACCATTACTGCCAGTCTGTGGACATGCTTTTCATTCCATATGTTTGTCTAGGAACCCTATAGGACAATAGGCTATATAATCTATTGGATGTTACATTTCCTGTCCATATTCTACAATCACTATTGTGTGCTGGCACAGAATTTAAAGATATTTTCACTGACAGGCTTTCAAAAAGATCCTCCACTGCAAATTGAAGATGGTGTAGGAATACATTGCTGTTAATAACAATAAGTGTCATCTCAAACATACCATTTCTGTGAATTTTGGGGATTGTAAACAAAGTAACTTGCAATGCAACACAGATTTCACTTCCAGATCATCGTCAAAGCCTTATTGCTCACTGTGCACCGTCACAGAAATACAGACAACTGCACGTAAGCTCATATTCTAAAAAAATAAACAACTACCTTCAAATCCATACCAAAAATGCCTAAATCTAACTCTTGTATCACCACCAAAATGTGAGAGGAAGAAATGCTCTAAAAATAGACTAGGACTACATTTGTGGGTATTGAACTGGAAGTACTAATTGTGACCTGATCCCAGATAAGCTTGACAGGTACTAGCACTTATCAAGCCTCCTCAGTGAATAGAACCAAAATGATGTAACATGTCACATGGCTCAAATAAAACAACCAGCTTGAGATCTTGATCTTTGTTACTCTGTGGAGAATAACTTAAACGCGAGATCTACTTTTGAGACTCGAGATCTCAAAAAAATATTAGGTTGAATCGAGTACAAGTTTGTACTACGAACTCCAGTCTGACATGGGGTGTCGAGTTTTCCTTTCTTTGTGGATCTGAAAAAATCAAAGTACAATTTCTAACTCGAAACTCTAGTCTGAGACTAAAAAGTTTTGAGTCAGGTTAAAAGTAATACTAAACTGAAGTATATATAGCAGCCATGAATATACAAATGCGCTTTAGGAGTCCCATGAATACAATATTTCCATGCAGAATTCTCATTAATTACACAAATCCTCAGGAATTTCTGTCAGAGGATGAGGTATTTTCAAGATTTTGATGCAGACCCCAATCCATCCATTACATCACTTATTTACTAATACACAAAGTAACCTTTACATCATTTATTTACTAATACACAAACTAAAAAGACCCACAAAAAAGCAACGCCCAACCAACACCTTTACAAAGCCATAATGCCCTTAGATTTTGTGCTACAACTGCCTTTTACAAGCTGCTTGGTGACAGTGTGTATATCCAAAGACCGTCAGGTGCAGAGTTCGAGCATTGGCGAAATATGGGATTGTCCAATTCATTGTCTTCCCTGCAAGGACAGAAGGAAGCAAAAACAATGCAAGAATTTTCAAAATTAGCAGGATAGTATTCTATTTCTTTTACTTAAACACTGGAAAAGTGAATAAAGACATGCAGCCACTGTCTGCTAATATAACTTTGACAAAGAACATGTTGTCACCAATGGGCTCTGCCATTTTGCATTTACGTCCATCATTTTGTGCATCAAGAATGAATGTAATTTAATTCAATATAAATCTAACTATTATTACAATATTGACTTCTTAAGATAATTCATACTTTTGCTGAAGTTTCCTTATGAGACCATATATGTACCTCAACCCACATGAATACTGTATGGAGCATTACAACAAGGCTTGTGCAGAACTTCCAGAACCTGAGTTTAAACTGGACAGCAATTTAGTATTTCAAGACGAGGTTTTGACACCTGCACTTAGGGCTGAGAATCTCATCCATGAGGGCTTGTCAGGTGACAGTGGCCTAAGCCTGTCTACACAATTTGGGTATAGACGGAAAGGACACATCAAACACAATGAGTATATGACCACGAAGAGGATCAGCCTCACGATATGAATGGACCAAAGATGAATAACTTTATAATCTTAAATGATGACATGACATTGCACCTTATATTAAATCTATGTATGTTATCTGTATAATCTCTAGCTATATTTTAAAATCAATACCTCTGCTGTGATATATGTCATATTTAAAACAAAATATGTAATTAATTATAATTTAAATACTTAACAAGACATATTACACAATGTTTGCTCAAAATAATTTCCTCTTTCAGAGAAATCAATTTTAGGTTTGCAATTAAGAAAAAACTGCATGCTATAATTCAATTGCTTAATACTAGTATTTTTCTTGTTCATCAGTCTTGTCAGAAATTGAATGTAAACTATAGCCAAAGGTGTGAAACAATGTTATTCATATGATGTTTTAAAGTTTCAAGTTTTTACTAACTTTTACATTTTTTTTTACCTAACTTGATTTTTAACACATGACTTAATGCCAAAGATATACTTATATACCATTTTTAGAGCATACTCCATTACCAATGATGTGGGTAGAAGTTTTGTAATTCAAGGCACTTGTACATCTTCATAAATTTACAATTACCTGTCAAAGTGAACCACTTATCAGTAATACAATATGCAACAAACTCAAAAAAAATGCAGCAATTTTCATATCTCAAGCCTAATAATCAGATGTAACTACACTAATGTGGTGAATAGGAATGGAACTAGGGATATGCATATTTCATTATAATTTCTTCATCTTCAATTTACCACCATGTCGGCCAATTCTGTGAATCGGGTAATTCTGCACAACAATGAGTCACTTCTGTAAACATTGGATCACGTGTTATTTTGGGTCAAAAATCCATTTTGAATCAAGAAAGAATGATTGTACGTTACTTAAGAAAAGTGATATTCATAACGTGTACAAAATATCTCACATTTCGACTCGAAATACATATGAAAATCTGATTTTTAAATATCAACATGAAGACCCACTCCATGACCTTAAACCTGTAATCCAGAAAATTCCATTTACTATGCATCTTTTAGAATAATAAAATACATTATAAAAGATGAAAATGTATACCTTAAAAAATTCTGCATCTTAATCCTAGTTTCCAATTTTGCAAGTTGTCTCACACATACAAAATCGACTGCTACCGAACATGTCAACTTGCCATTAGAACGGGATTCTCAAGAAATTCCCAGGCGTATAGTCTGTCACTAAATTCTTTAGTAATTTGTCCCCATAAAAACGACGTTGCAAACACATTACTTCATATTCATTGTTGTTTCTCTTCCACCCAACAGCTTATTTTTTGATAAAATATTGTACTTTACGATTGCGTGTTTACAAGGTCGGTTTAGATTGCTTAATATCTCTTGCCATTTATTGGCAATGCTACTTTGAATTTTGTAAAACTAGCTATGAACCTGACCTAATTGCTCGACTTAACTGCTGACAGAAACAGTCCAAAGTAATGTGTCCAAAATTATTATTTTGAACAGAATATTCTGGTGACAATCGACTCTTTTCAGATGGTAAGCATTGCAGTATTTTATTTTCGTCAATCAGTCGAATTCGGAAAGTGTTTTGCTTTAATATTGGAGAAGAAAACCTTGTGTGTAAATAAGCCAGACAGCATTGTATTGTGCACGTTCCTAGCATTATTTAATTCAACTGTGGAGTATAGAACAAATTTCCTTTTCAAATTTTGTGACTTCTAGTGTTATGTTTTGCAGCTCAAGATCCATAATTTGCATTTGTTTGGCTTGTGTTTTCTTTCTAGCAGTCATGCTTGTAGACTTAACAGCTTAATGTATCCGCTATATTTCAAACAGGTCTGGTAGGCTCGGCAGTTGAGTTTGATGTTTTCTTAGTGCGGATTTGGTTTTCTGAGTGTTGTATGGGTGTACTTGAATCTATAATGCCTGTGTTGGATGCCCATGATGTTGTGAATGGAATGTTCATTGTTTTTTTTGTAATGCTTACTGCACAGGTGCTCGATGCAAGCTTGATGCGGAGAAAAAAAAAATCTGAAGGAAAAAAAAATCATACAGAGTGACAAAAATACCTTAGATTACCCCCATGACCCGTTCTAACATAGGATCATGTCGATCATATAGTATGATAGACAGGGTCCCATGTCACAATGGGTCATGGGAGTAATCTAAGGTACTTTTGTCACTATATGATTTTTTTCCTTCAGATTATTGATTTTTTTTCAATATCAATGATAGACAGGGTTCAATGTCAGAACGGGTCATGCGGGTAATCTGAGGAAATTGACAGATTTTTTTTTTCCCTTCAGATTGCTTTTTTCTCAACATTAAGCTTGCGTCGAGCACCTGTGGCTTATTGTGGATACATGCTGCATCAGTGCTTCTAGTCCTACAACGTAAGACACATCACCCGATATTTTTGTTGGGGGGGGGGGATGGACAAAAACGACGTGCTATGTCTTACATTGTAGGACTACAGTGGTTCCAATGAAAGTTTGATCATGCTTGCAATCTGATTTATAACCACTGGAGTTCCACACTGGACTTCTTGTTCTTCTGTGCAAAAAAAGGTAAATATCAGGATTGGGGTCTTACATTGTAGGGCTATGGCTTGTTTTCCCGTGACGTTGCAGTAAATGTGTACGCATAGATCCGCCATTTTGAGTCTCAAGCCATTGACAACGGGTGTAACGACAAGGGTGTTCTCCATAACGTCGATTCGTGGTATTGTCGGGCGTTCCAACCGCAAAGGGGTACAAAAGAGGCAAGCTTCTTTAAAGTACCAAAAATTCTGACTCATCAGGGTGAAGAAACAATGACATTATCGGAAGACGTCATTTATGGAAGGCGTCTATCAACAGAAAGGACAATGAAACTGAAGAGAGATGGGAACAAACGCTTGTTTGCTGCTTTATCATATTTGGCATCATCAACATTATAAATTAATATTTCCATTATAATATATATACAATAAAAACTTATGAGTGACCTCTGCTGCTATGAGTGACCACCTGTCGTGTCCAACCACAATCGTAATGCACGGATCAATTTTATTATATAAACGCTCTGTTATGAGCAACCACCTGCTGAACGCGACCAGCGACCGTGATGTCTTGGCAAAATATGCATTTCGACACTGCTATGAACAACCATATTGCAAAAAACGAGGATAAACTCCACCAACCTTTATTTAATCCCTGTACGAACGACCGCTCATACCGTTCTAAATAAAAATAAATAAAAAAAATTTTAAAAATAATCTGGCTATTAAGCTCTGAATATTTAAGCTATGCTTATAGTGTTTTATAGTTTCTGTCGTAAACCAGACTAAAGTATATGTAGATTATATCCTAGTCAGGTTCCCTGCTTCATGTACTACCTGTGTTCTCCGTTATTCGTATAGGGGTGAGAAATGCAGAAAGCATACACAGCAAGGAACCAGACTAATTATTCTCGCACTTAACCTGCTTCCTGGCCTTTGTAGGACCTGGCATCCCTATGACAACTGTATCGCGAGAACATACACCAGTGACCTTTATGTAATCAATTATTACAATGCCCGCTTGATTAGTATTGATTGTTCTAATCAAAAAACAAACAAAAGGAATACAGTCCTACCCACTTATGTCGACATCACTTATGTTGACAAGCCGCCTATTTCGACAAAAAAGCAAAGTCCCGGTCCCTTGGTCTACTATTACTACCAAAATTGTCATGCTTATGTCGACGTCGAGGTAAAAAAATAAACGTACATGTCGACAGAAGCCCTTGGTCCCAGCTTGAACAAAGCCTTTGTTTTCTAATCATTTATGTCGACAAGCTGCCAATTCCGACCCAAACTTTGTTCAACAATTGGTTGATCTTGCCGCCAAGCTTTAATTTTCTCGCCTAATCATTTATGTCGGCAAGCGGCCAGTTCCGACCTGTACTTTACTCAACAATTAGTTGATCTTGCCGCCAGGCTTTAATGTCGCGGTCGGATAAAAAAAAAATAACAAAAACAGGCTTTTGTTTGGTCCTGTAAAGTTGGCATCTCGCGGCGACTTAAATAAAAGCAATGAAATCTGATATGATTCTTGCATTTTCCAAAGTGATCGGTGATTAAAACAAGTTTATTGTGCTGTGAAAGTTTCCTTTTTAACTTTATTTATATGTACGATGGCTACCAACGGCAATGTAAACGCAGATTAAACTTACAGGCTCTGGAAACTAAATATCTGGCTGTTAAGGAAGTTGAGGGTGGGACATCTCGCAAAGATGTCTGTGAAAAATTTTAAATGTATTCTACTTGAACTGACATTATTACAATATTGTATTGTAAGAATCATTTTCTTGTAATACCTCATTAGCATGTGTCAATGTATACAATATTATGTCTTCATTAATCATATCAGCCGCATATCTCTTGTTCGCTTTTACGTACTTTTCACGATGATTTCTGTAACTAAATACAAGTACTGTTTAAACCAACTTGATGTCAGTTTTTCATTTCACTGTGAATAGCCCCATCCCCTTGGTAGCCTCAATAAAATGGGAACAGACTGACCAAAATCTAGGCCAATTTAAGTACATGTACTTGAAGCGTGTAAATAACAACTATGCAACCATGTGCTTATGCCGACATTGAATATTAGTGAATGTTTTTCATCTCAGGATGTGACCGATGCAATATTTTATTGTGGATTTTATTACACAAAGGTAACCAAATGTAATTTGTCAATATACAAGTGTATTTGACACTGGTTTTGTCTTCATGTAATCAAAATTTGCATTGTTTGGTTTCTCAGAGTGTAATTGCTACT
>JAECUM010066664.1:0-11105 GCA_016617855.1 Megalonaias nervosa | reverse complement strand
GCTACAATCATCATCAAAAAAAAATTGTGCGGCAAAAATATCACTAAAGCGAGAACAAATCGCAAGTGGTCCGAATAAGCTATCATTATCAGAACGCCAGCATAAGCATTTCAATGAAGCAAAAAAATTGAATAAAGGTATAAAACTTAATCTTTCTGCGAGTGTCATTAAAGACATCGTTAAAACGGGTGGTATATTTTCACTTCTTGCCGCGTTACCAGCAATAATAGCCGCTGCAGCCCCAGCTGTTGCAAAAGCAGCTGCATTAGGCGCTGTTGGAACCGCTGCTGGAATGGCGTTAAAGAAAACAACGGGTCAAGGAATTATGCACGCAGAAAAACTTAAGAAAAAGATCACGGGCAAAACAACGCGGAAGACGTCGAAAAGCTCCAAACGTACCACAGCCGGGCCGTCTACGATTATCAAGCCCAGCATACGGTCGCGGTCTAAGACTTCCAGGGACCCCGTATTCATGGTACGGAAAAGGTCTAAGACTGCCCCGGTGACTTCGTCATCGAATTCGATGATTCTCCCTATGTATAATTTTGATTTACTTAATGCTGCTAAGCAACTGAACATAAAAAACTTTAGAGGAGTTTTTATGCGTGATCAATTACCTACCGTTGCAATGCAACATGAAACTGGTATTATTAATCTCGATAAAAACTCTGGCCCAGACACTCATTGTGTGGCATATGCAATTGATCCACGTGGAATTATTTATTTTGATTCGTACGGACTGGCGCCACCAAAAGAATTTTTAAAATATGTTAACACAAGTACTGCTATGCAAAGTAAGAATTCGATGCGTTCTAAAATCTGGTATTCAACATTGCCAACACAAAAAATAACGGATCCGCCGATATGTGGTCGAGAAGTACTCGCTGTACTTGATGCTGTATCAAAATCAACAACACCACCTCATAAAGTCGTACATGAATATATTACGTTGTCACACTTAAACAGATATCAGTAAATATAATGGTAGATATTTATGGAAGATCTTCTCGCAAAGCTCAGCAGCAAATCGATTTATCTAAATATGCAACTCTTGATCAGCTCAGAAATGAAATCGATGATTTATTAAATATCACAAGTGTGGATCAAAATGAAGTCGTTGTTTTTCAGGATAAACAAGGACGATTAAAAACGAGTAATATACAACTGTTAGATGTTCTTATACAAATTCCCACCGCGGTTATTAATAGTATCGTTATTTTTTCTGATCAAGGTAAAATACAAGATTCCGGTAAGTCAGTTAACGATTTTATTAAGCGAGCTGGTGATTCATTCACGAATAACATTATTATGAATCGAAATAAAATTATAGACCTTGGAAACCCAGCCGCAGATACAGATGCAGCAACAAAAAAATACGTAGATGATCAAGAATCTAAGTACGTATTAGTCAACGGTGGTATAATGCGTGCATTTCTCAATATGAATAATAATGGTATTAATAATCTTAGAACACCAGAATCAGATTTCGACGCTGCAACGAAGAAATATGCAGACGATAAGGAAATTCCTATGACAACTTCGTTAGCTACAATCAATAATGAAATGACTACACTCAATGCTAATTTTACTAATCACGTACAAACTTTCTTAAATTTTCGTAGAAATATAAACAAATCTATTAATGAATTTTTTGGAAGTCCACCAACTGTTGATATCAAACTCTCCGACATTAACATGAAACTCAACGATATTATTAACGGAATATCTAATATTGTTCAAAAAACTAATCTGATTAAAATTTCACACGGACAAATTAAAAATATTGTGTACACAGTAGCATCAGGATCATCAACATGGACACCGCGCGATAACACTCTCGAACATACCGCAGAAGTAACTGGGTTATACCGGCTATCTGTGTACGGTTTGGAAATTACTGCGGCCACTTCATCATCACCGAATGTATATTATAATCCTCTACTGGTGATGCTAACCAAGGACATCAAAGAAACGTTTACATTGACATCAACGGAAATGCCCCCGAGACGTTACTGGTGGTGTCTGGAATTCGTAGCTGAAACTGTTTAATTACTTAATTAAATGACGTTGTCATTGTATAATGAATCAAGTGACGGAGTCACTTATCGACGTTCAACGTCACAGATACAATCAAGTATGTGAGTGTCAAACCAAACTAAAAAATATCATCGACGATTATACAGTAAAAGTAAAAAAATATCGCAGACGTATGGTTGTTATTGATATAATTGTTTACTCAGTTTCCGCTGTTATTGCTGGAACCGGATTATTATTATCAACAATAACAATGACAGCACCTGCAGTTGTAACAATTGTCGTTTCAACTTCAACGATTATCGCAGGTATTCTCAGCATTATCGCTAAGAAGATATCTACGTGTACAAATAATAAATTACACGATTACGTAATAAAACTACACACAGT
Source organism: Megalonaias nervosa (assembly GCA_016617855.1). NCBI lineage: Eukaryota > Metazoa > Mollusca > Bivalvia > Unionida > Unionidae > Megalonaias > Megalonaias nervosa. The sequence continues at coordinate 8,681 of JAECUM010066664.1, read as the reverse complement.
AACAACATCTTATTCTAAACTATCATCGTATCTTTCTGCGTACCTCAGCGATGGTAAAATATCTGATGAGGACTTCGCAACGATAATGAAAACCTACGATGAAGCATTTAGAATCGCTAGCGATTCTAGTGATAAAGTAACTTGTGATAAAGTGGAAAATTGAATTCCCGAGAGAACGCATTGCGTTCTATTAAAATAATAATTAAATACGAAGTATTTTAAATTAATGTCGGCGTTAGAACTATTACAACAGATCGTCGCTAATACAACGCGTACAAAAAACTACTAAGATATCATTAAGTTTGGCCAATCCTGAATTTAGCGTTAACTTTCCAACTGCAATTCCAGCAAGTGAAATAACATTAGCGCAATTGCGAGTTTATAATAGCTGGCCAAATATCAGGTCAAAATCGTTTGGTGGACTACCAGCAAACAATTCACTTGTATTTGCGAATAAGAATAAACCTGATGGAACTCCTGATTGGCAAGTTGTTGGAATTTCAACGGGCAGTTATCAAATAGAACAGATTAATGATGAGTTCCAATGCAGAATTAAATCTATTACAGCAAAAGAATCCAAAATAGCAATCACTGTTTACAAACCAACATTATCAGCGGCGATTGAAATAAATTCCCCTGATTATGTTGTAGATATTTATCAAAGTTCTATCAGATCTGTGTTAGGATGGCCTGATGTTTCTCCAGACCAAAAGTCAAATGGAATTCCAGAACCAACCAAAAATGAATTTCTCACAACGGAAAAAAGATTCATTCAAGATCCAGAATATCGAAATAAAAATGCATGGTACCGTATAAAATTTGAATTTGATCCAAGCAACAATGAACATTACTTTACTGATTTTGACCGTAAAAGGATCCCCAAGATAACTAGATCAGCATTTAATGTCATCAAAGACGCCAGGACGAAGACTGATAGAGATATTGTTGATGAAGAATTTTTAAAATATTTTTAGATGTTCTTAAACCTGAATACGATAAAACATTTAATGATTTAAGAAGTTTATTTATTTCATTATCACAACATTATGATGATGGTGTAAAAAATCAGATAATCGAAACAATAAAACATTTAAATGGGATCTTATTTGATTTATACATCGCCAATCGAAGTATTATAAACACTGCGACTGAAGTCAGAAATCCTTACGCAGGTCCAAAACTTAAGCAATTGTTTCTTGATCATTGCAAAATAACAGAAAAAGATTTACAAACATTTATAATGCCAGATTTAAATAACGCTGAAATAAAAAAACAACTCAACGATGTCATTGATGAATATTTCCCTAAAGTATCTGCAGCGTGGATAAAAATAGCCCCACCACCGGTTATTCTTAAACACAATAATGATCCATACGGTGGAGGCCGTCATATCTCGCCTGGTATTGTTAATATAACATCAACGATCGCAGTCAATCTAGTATGTGATGTAATTGATGGCAGCTATCAAGTAGATCTTTCAAAAAGTAGCACTGCGGAGCAAGGGTATATATTATATTCATTCAGTCCTCAAGCGCCACCCGGGTGGTTAATTGTATCTGAACCAATTAACCCCGTTTATCTACGTGTACATAATCCGTTATTATCAAGGATACATTTCAAACTTACAGACCAAATAGGACGTATTTTGGATTTGCAGAATGTGAGATCATAGAGCGTTATCTAGCAAAAAAACCCAAAACAAAACAAAATCCGAATCTAACTCGGATGAGAATAATTTTTTTTACTAGGTAAATCGTAATTATCAGAATAAAATATTATTATAAGTAAATAACCTGTATACTTCAATTTTGCCAGGGATTTTGTTTAGCCATTATCACATTAACTCCACCTTCACTTTCATTTTCACAATGCTCTCTTAACTGTCTTATACGAAGGTTCACAATCTTTTTCTGTTCGTATTCATGAGATAATTCTAACTTAATTTTGTCAATAGCGTTTGAGAGAGGTACAAACAGCTTTACCTGATTATCTGTAACTGTTTCCAGCGACTGTAACATTGCCTGCTGGATAAACTTCATGAATTTATAATCAGATGGTAAAGTGTATCTGTTCTCTAATTTCCGTTGTTCTAATGATTCAAAGTCAGACAGAATTTTTTCAGGATTAAGATTATCAGATATATTTACACCGTTATGCTGTAATATTTTAATCGCAGAAATAATAACATTAATGTTTTCGGAATTCATTATATTCATTATGTTTGTTTAATATAAAAATAAAATCAGAATAAAATAAAAATAATAGTCCCTAAGGACTGTTTCAAGATGATTATATACATATTATTATATACATATGATTATAATTATATCTTAATTACGGACAGCACATTTTAACCCCATGTGATCCCCTAGGTTGCCAAACAACATCCTAGCAGGATCAGAGGTTACACATAAACTTATCCTAGGACATGTACACACTTTATCCCCATGTGATCCCCTAGGTAGCCAAACAACATCCTAGCAGGATCAGAGGAAATTCGAAAGACGAAACAGACAACACAGTTTTATACAACCCCATGTTATCCCCTAGGTCGCCAAACAACATCCTAGCAGGATCAGAGGAAATTAGAAAGACGAAACAGACAACACAGTTTTATACAACCCCATGTGATCCCCTAGGTTACCAAACAACATCCTAGCAGGATCAGAGGAAATTCGAAAGACGAAACAGACAGCACAGTTTTATACAACCCCATGTGATCCCCTAGGTTGCCAAACAACATCCTAGCAGGATCAGAGGTCACATATAAACTTATCCTAGGACAACACAGTTACATATAAACTTAATTCTAAGAACTTTAACTCTAGGACAGCACAGTTACATACAAACTTATCTTAAGACAATACTACGGGCCTTCTCTACGTTCAATAGAAATTTTTGCACACTCCCCCATCATAATCACCCAGGGAGTGCAAAATTGCACCCACCAAGTGACATGGTGAGAGAGTGTACAAATTTTCTATTGAAACCTAGACGGGCTAGCTGACGCCCCATTAAATAATAAATTTTGGCATAATATCGCCTTTCTCCCGACAGTATGCCGGTCACGAGAATCGAACCACGGACCTTGAGTACGAGAATCCAGCGCGTTAGCAATCGGCCATCGGACTTAAATATGTATACATACGAAAAAATTATTATATAGTTAAAGCTGCAAGTATACAAAATAAAATCAGAATTTATTGTAAATGTATTGTGGATTTCTTAATAAAATCAGAATTTATTGTAAATGTATTGTGGATTTCTTAATAAAATCAGAATTTATTGTAAAATGTGAATTTATTTTCAGTTTCCAAATGCTTGAAACTACATACACAAAACCCACAGTTAAAAGTTTGTATTAATCAGACGTTGCTAAAGATACTAAAATAATCGATAAGTTATACGAACACGCAATGCCATATTCATTTCTAAAAATAACCTAATGTATACACTCACTGCTGAGATATATATTAGCCGATATAACACAGATAATATGTGACTCAGATTAGCTTGTTCTTTGTTTTGTAATAGTAAAATTAGCTACAATGGGCTTCTTGGAAACATTAGTGTCCTATGGGACATTCCAAACTGTATAAAATCTCTATTAAATACATGTATTTAAGACAAATGGATTTTGCTGCTGACTGAACACACATATCATTTTTATGAACGATATTTATGAAAAAGGAAAGATATATCGATACTTACTTATAGGGTTGGACTCTTCAGCCACTTGATAAGGTGCAAAGCAATGTGGGTTCTGACCAAAACTCACAATATCATTAGTACAACAAGTACGACAACTGCAAGATTTACTAAGTTATGCTTGACGGAGTTGTCTCGCTTAATCATCTGATACCATAGGAACATTACATCAATGAAAAAAAACATCTGCATAAAACATACCTAGATGAAACATGAAACTAAACAAACACGTGAAACAAACTATGAAAGCAAAATGAGAAGATACTGGTTCATGAAGAAGGTTCTGGTAGACTAACATACTGGAATCTGATTTTTTGTCCAAATCTCATTGAAAAAGCAGATCTTGTGATATTATCTGCCACGTATTTTATTGAAGGTGATGCTATGTTAAAGTATTTACCAGCAGAATTAATTGACTTAAACACAATTTCTTCGCCATCTGTATTTATAGATTTAACAGCCCTTGCGTATCGTACGCCGCCAGAATTTCCGGACTTGCAATTTTGACTTTGTGTAACAATTCGCAAGTTATCAAGCGAGTTATCGAGTTTATCACCACTGATGTGATCTATTACAAGTCCATCTTTAATGACCCCATAAAAACATTCGTAGATGAATCTATGTGAGAAATAATTTTTATTTCCATTGGCATTAAATCTAAAATAACCAAATTTAGTAACACTACCGACTGGTTTTTTTAATCTACAGTGCCTAATTACACCATCACGAGATGCTTCATAATCTGTTATGATTGGATGCTTTACAAACTCATTTTGCTCCATTTATATACTAATATTATTTGTTTTAAATAATTATTTTGAAAATCTAGCGAGATAATCTTCCTCGGTTTTTATAGGAGATTCAGAAGATGTGTTATTTTTTTATCGTAATATCGTTTCAGCTCTCTGTATTTTTTACCACCACATTGCACACACAGTTGAGTTTTTCCTCTGACTCCAACATCACACCGCACACATGGTTTTGGTCCTAAACTACCTTGTCCAACACATTGCATATGGTAGCCGCAGAATTCGTTTACGCATGCTTTGTTACAAGGAGAAGTATATCCGATCATAAGCCAATTACATCGATTATTTGTTTGAATCATATACAAGAGATTAAAATTCAATTTAAATACATATTTGTCTTAATTATAATAATGAAGGAATTATCCGCAATTGAACATTCCGGAGCTAGATTTGATCTTGACAGACTGCCGAAATATAAATTTAGTTTTTCGATGCAAGATCTAGCTTTAACGAATAAAGATATAACAAAACGTATCCGTGAAGCCAAAAAGGAATTTCGCGACGATGGTGCGGCTCATGTGTGGTCGACATTCAGAATTGAAAATACTGTTAATGTGATGAATGACAAACGAGGAAGAGAGATTGTTGACTACCTTGTTCAGAAATATTTTATTTTAATAAAATTTATTGTAAAGACAGACGATGACATTTGGATTATTCGTGACAAACGTGATTCTGTCCACATGCAGTCAGGAAATAATATTGTTCTTAGTAAAAATTCCAGACCAGGAATACTTACTGGTATTGACAAACCATATTACGAACGAGCATACCCTGTCACTGCGTTGTGTACGCGGTATATCCGTTAAATAATAAACCTAACGTTGGGGATCTCAAACCTATGAAATTGTCAAGGATAAATTGTGTAGCTGAACGGGTTACAGAACACTTCACAAACGCGATACGCGGTAACGGTTTAAGGAATTTACGACGTAAAAAAATAAATACGTGGGCAGAAACAGTTAAAGATACCGGAGCTTCTATCAGCGACGTTGCTGAGCTGGGAAAGAAATTAAAATTGCCAATAACAGTGAAGACGTTAACCAGAGAGATTTTATACAAACCAAAATATAAATCAAGAGGAGCTTCGATAGATATTATTGATCATAACGCACATGCATGGACTGTGGCAGTAACAATATTTCCACGAGACAGAACGGTTACATTTTATAATGGTCATGTATTCGATGCTATCAAAAATATCAGTAAAATTGACCCTGTATCTGTTTGGCTGTTTCAGAGTTCGGAATATGATTATCATGATCAGTTTGTACGGTCTAATGGTGATATTTATCGTACAGAATTTCTCCAAGAAGAAATGAAAAATCTTGCATTAAAATATACCTCTGATGATATTAAGGTTGGACAATTACTTAATAACTGGGGCCCCGAGTGGCCGAATGGTCTAAAGCGCTGACCGTTACGGATCACTGCCATCTCACCTCTGTCTGCGTGAGTTCGAGTCCAGGCTCGGCTAACGTGGGTACGTGAGAAAGCCCGCCAGTAGCTTCTCGTGGGTCGGTGGTTCTTCTCAGGATTTTCCAGGGTTCTTCCTCCACCATTAATACTGGCCGCCATTTATAGCCTATCTTGTGCTGAAAAATAGCGTTAAACCTTATAACAACAACAACAACAACAACAACTTAATAACTGTTTTACCGTTCCATCAATTGCTGCTCACGCTGCTCGCGAGAAAAATTCATGGAAACCGACACGATTGGAATTTCTTGAAGATGTCCAACACAGTTGTGTGGAATACGGACACGGTGGATTGTGGAATACTAAATACGATTATAATGACGTTATCTCAGTTGATATGGTAGCATGTTATCCTGGAAGTTTTCTTGGATACGGAGAATGTTCTGAATACTTTAAGAGATTTGGTCATCCGACACACGAGATGACCAGAGTAGCGATAAACGGACCTTTACCAGATTTTGACTTAACCGGATTCGCCTGTATAGAGTCGCTCGAGATTTACAGGGATCTCCATCCGATTGTTTATGCGTGGTTTGGAAGACATTTTTCAGAGCGACGTTGGGCTCCAATAGTAATAATAAAGTACATGCTTGATGCTGGAATTTTAGTGTCGTTGAACGTGAGTGAAGCAATTATATCATACTGCGTGCAGAAACAAGTTTGGTTGCCAGAACCGGATGTATTAAATATTAATGATGCTAGAAGAGATTTTCCTAATCCTGAAGATGATATTGTTAAAATTACTAATAGTATACGTGAATGTAGGAGAGAAAGTGATGAGAAATTTGCAAAAGATCTCGGCAGAAAAATAATCGGTAAATTTACGCAAGGAGAATCATATGATCATAAACGAGCGTGTACAAGAATAATCATGGACGATGCTGAACTCGATTTTATAATTGCTGATACAACGGAGAAAAACACATTTATAAGTCGAAGTAATGCTTATTTATCAGACGGAACTAAATTAGGTACAATTGTGAGCTATACTGATGGCGAGTCACCGCAGTTTACTCATTTAAGATCTTCGATGCTAGCGTATGTTTCGATAAATCTATTATCGATGATAAACAGATTTCCTCGTTATGCTTTCAGAGTTGCGACAGATTCATTTTATATAAACAAAAAATATGCGGATTCGTTAAAACAAGTGCATATTAACAATCATGCATCATGGGGCGAATGGAGAATAAAACGTGAAGATATAAGTAGTTATTCTGAATCTGCCGACGTTGAAATTGCGAAAACATATTACAAGAATAATCAAATACCAGGGATGTCATCGGCACCATCTGTATGTGATCCTGTAGCTAGACATAAAACCGTTTATCTTAATGGGTGTGGTGGTTCAGGTAAAACAACGCGCGCGATTGAATTATTTAATAATTGTTCTGATATGATTGTTTTGACACCGACACATAAACTCGCCAGGGAAATAAAAGAACGAGGAGTAAAATCGTGTACATATCATAGTTTCTTTAGATGGTGCGGAGACGCATGGACTCCATCGCGGATGGGTGAGAAATACATTCCTAAAATTATTATCTGGGACGAGATATGCACGGTATCTCTAGAGGTATTAAAAATATTTCTTGATTGGCTGTTATTGAAGAATACTGCTGTGGTGATGTGTGGCGATCATGGTCAACCACCACCTTTCATTGGATCGTCTCCACATGAGTGGCTGAAAACATTTGTAGATTATTACGAAGAAATAACTGATGACCATAGAGCTATTGATAAATCATTAAAAGAGTTTAAAAAGTTAATAAGACTACAGCCAGATAAAATACAGTGTGAAATAATGCGTAAAGGAATTCCAGAAACTTCTATGAATGATTTTTGGACTTTATGGAGACCTGCTGATTTGATAGTTGCAAGTAGAAAATAGTTCGCGATACACTTCAACAACAATTATTTACGTTACATAAAGAAAAATTTTCAAATCTACTTGTACCATTATGTTATCGCCCAGCAGATACTCGACGACAGAATGTTGATGTTGAGATTCCTGGTGGTGGAATACAAAATCTTGTGTTAAATGATATTGTTTTAGTTGTTGTTGATGTTGTTGAGAGCGCGTTAAGTATGGATAAATCGCCGTGGACGTTAGGATACGCTATAACGATTCACTCGTCACAGGGATTAACTATTACCGATACAAGCATTTGGATTGTCGATGATCGTATTGAGTGGTCAAATTTAGTTTATCTTGCAGTGTCTCGAGTCAGAAGAATATCTCAACTGGGCCGGGTTATCATGGATTGCGTAATAGCCGAAGAAATCACTAACATTTTTGTCGATATCAATAAAAAATTAGCGAGTTATAAGCAATGTGACAAAAAAAATAATCGCGATTTTAGTATTGATGCTGAATTTGTTGTACCACTAAAAGCACAACAGAATAATCATTGTGCAAGTTGTAACTGTAATATGCTGTGGCAGTACTCGAGTAAAAATCCAAGACAATTTACCGTTGATAGAATTAATAGTAGTCTTGGTCACACACACGAAAATGTGATGCTAACCTGTCTTGAATGTAATCGACGTAAAGGTGCAAGTTTACAAAAGTGATCGCGGTGGTAATTGTGTGTCTTTAGGAATTATTTGTAATTGTTCGCGTACAAATCCACGCTGAGGAGCAGTTGAATCTAATCTGTAGATTGCGGGTCTACCTGTGGACCT
>JAECUM010066662.1:0-17552 GCA_016617855.1 Megalonaias nervosa | reverse complement strand
ATTGAATTGTTATGCTTACGAAGCACCGCTTTGTATCCTCACTTATATTCTGTAAACATTTTATATTAACTTTTTCAGTCTCTCTATGACCTCATACGTTTCTTTCCTGTCAATAGTTTATCTCAGCCTTGTGATACCATGCAAACAGTTTTACTCCATATGTCCCTTTTCTAGCCAGCCTAATCAAGTTGGACTTTCACGGAGTCCAACATTCTTCATCTTTCTCGAAATGATCTTCTTTAGCTAGGGTTGAACTTGAGGAAAGAATGCACAAAAATCCTGATAATTTCAACTATGAAATCTATATCCATCGACAGCTCTGTTAAATGCATCATGCATTCTACGTGTTGTGTTTGTGTTAACATTTTCTCTATTCATTCTATTGATTGCCTTCTTGGTCGGATGACGTATTAGTGATCTATGCAAACATCATTTTCCTGTATTGGTGAATCAATGATTTCCATTTGTTATACCAACTATAAAAATACTACATTTTCTGCAGGTTCCAACCCATTAAAGCGTTATTAGATCATAGCTAATTCATTTGTCTTGTAATAGGCATACTGTCATCCGTTTTAGCCAATGTCTAGTTGTGTAGGTCCCATAGAACCAGATGCAGGTCAATATAACTGACAGAGGTCCTATACTTTATCAATAGGACAACACACATGTGGTATCAATCAGTTTTTGTATATTGTTACAAGACACCTATAAAGCCACAAAGAAAACTAATTATACAAACCTTTGCAAGGTCAATTATACTTTTGAAGAATAGTGTTTGAAACTGAAATTGAAATGTGTTTTCTAACAGTCATTCAATCGTGAATCCAGAGATACCATTTCTAAACTTCTTATTAGAATATAAAATCTGTTGTGCAAACTCAGTGACAAAATACTTTTCCAGCATATTTCATACCACGGTATGTTTTAGGAGTCTTTTGAGTTATATTAACTCCACTGATGGTTTGCAAAATCGACAGGAAATTCTATTTGAATTTTTAAGAAAATAGATTTCCATCCTTACTGGAGGCGTATATCTTCAACATTATTAATATAATTGGTTAGAAATTTGCCTCACAGTATTTCAGGCATTTTTATAGTAACAATGAACATCTTGAATAAGCAACAGTACTCTCTCAGCGTAAAGAAACAATCATTGTATATATCTCTCCTCGTATATTCTAAATATTTTGACCATTATAACATGTTTGAGCATAAAACTTCACTCGTAAATATTCCTCTGCATAAATGAGGCACTATGAAGCTCTTTAGGAATAACCGGGATTCGTTGTTGCTCTATAATCGGATTAGGTCTCTGTGTGGGGGGGGGGAGGGTTCTTTTTGTATTAGAAAGGGGTTGCTGCTTTGATTTCATCTCACAGCAACTTATAATTGTCATCATAAGTTGAAAACAATATGATGTAAATTTAGTGAAAACGCATTTTTCACGTAAGCAATATTGTGCCATTTGTATCGATATTTCATCCAATTAAAATATAACATGCTATGCCGGGAATAAAATCTGAATAAAAAGGCATAGACCACAGGAATGAAAATCTGAATTATGTCTATTAGATTATCAAAATTGTTGTCTTTAATTTAATAACTTTTGTCGTTGACTTGTCTAAATTACGTAACATTCCATAATATATCAAATTCTTCTTAAGTCGCAACACTTTAACAAAATTATTAGTTCAAATCTATTTCTTTTTGTATGTCTCTTTATTTGCAAGCTGTGTAACTTATGTAGAAAACGGGAGCTGGACATTAAGTTACTTTTACCAGAGATATGGTACAATACTGTATGACCACAAGAAGTAGTGACAGAGCATGCACGAGTTCAAGACACCAATATATTTCCTTTCAAAGAATGGAAGTGGATACATGTAAATGACAGGCTAGTGTTTTTTAAATTATTTTACCAGGATAAATAAAACTGCAGTTGACTATTCCCTCCGAATATTTATACAACATCTCTTCTTATTTTATCTTATATTAAAACAGCATTTAAATAGCGTTTGTACGAAATATATATATCACAATTAAAGCTCTCAGTCTAGGCTAATTTTGTAAGTAAAAACGTTAGTATAATGTGAAAATAAAAATGTTAGATTATTTTACTTTTTGTTTTGTTGTATCTGTGTTTGTTTTGCTTTGTGTTGTTGTTTGTATTATAAATGTTGTTCATTTATTAAATAATATGTGCCTGACAAGACTTTGAATAACGTATTGTTACCAAAATCGTTTCCTTCTAAAGTTTGCTTGAAAACAATCACAATTCGTCCCAGAGATCAATACATACATAAGAAAGAAGAACACGTATCAGTCTTGACCATATATATCCCACCAGCATATCTAATAATATTAAGAACGATTTGCAGACGATATCGATAGCAAACAATGAATATCTCTAAATGATATGTGTAGCAAAAGTTGGATATCTCTGACAGAATGTGATTTATTTGTTTAATATAATATCCGTGATGAAATTTCTTAATTTTCTTAAGTATCAACATTTTGCTAAATGAAAGAAATTTTATCTTGATAAATATTATGAATTGACTGGGTTTTCCATAATGTACTTGGATCATAGCGGTTTTCCACAACGTTAAATCATGGAGAATAACGTCTGTGTCCAAAATAATGCTTGCCATGTAAACAATGAGGCAAACTGAAACGATTGTTTTCTCTTAAATTTGAGATTGCTTAAATAGATATCAATTACAGCCTTCTATCTCCTTTTCCAATATCTTATCATTCATTTGTTTAGTTCACAACATACTTTCTACGTTGGTCTGCTATATCGTCCAACAAAAGGCCCCTTCCGGAGAGTTTTCAATGCAAATTTCTACGTAATTAGATGACAATAAGCTAGCAAAAATTAATATCATGTTCATGACTTTCACGATATTGGTATTAAAAATATTAAAAAGCTGAAAATGAAAAAAGCAACATCAAAACACTTCGTTCCTCAAGCAAAACCCCATGCACTCACCGACCCCAAAAATGAACAACAACACAGTAATATCTTGGGATCTGAGCCAGTTATATCAGATTTTTCTGAGCAATTAGCTTCCATGGTCCAAGAAATGAGCAAAGAGAAATAAAGAACTTTTAAAATAAATCTATACTCAGACTCCACCAAAAGTCAAAAATGCGGTACTAGCGTTTTAATTGGTTATTAGTTTCCTTTTACCTAACTTACGCGCATTTGTGTGTGTGTGTGTATGTGTGTGCGTGTATTTTATATGATGCGTTGTGTGAATCTGAAAACAAATTCGCATTTATGAGACTATTATTCAGAGATTGAACTAATTTTAATTATAAAATTACAACAGCAACAGCGACATCAGCACGAAAAGCAACTTAATCACATGAAATCTCTCTGGTGGATAAATCGTGAATATGCAATAAAGGACACGCTTTGTTGACATGGCTATACTATGTTTCCGACCCAAATGCAAATCCATGATATTGAGTAAATTATAGTTGATTATTTCTTAAGTTGATGTTCAATTCAGATATATCTGTCTTCCTTTATGTAACTGAACATGAACATGCACAGACTAAATATTGTATGACCGAATTTTAAACATTTGCTTAATGCTTGGTGCATTCAGAATATTTAACACAAGATGGACTCCAATATATTTACACGACATGAGCGAAGTGATCACTTACGAGAATACTCTGCATAGGCCTAACTGGAATTCGTATCCTAATGGGTTTGAAATATGGCAGGTGCCCAGGGGTATTAGCGGAAAGAGTGTCTGTGATTATACAGCCGATTACGGTTCCCAATCCTATAACACCCTTGGCTTTTCCTGACTCAGGATTATCATTGCAATTGTAATCCGCGTTGTCCCCAAAAGCGAAATTCAAATGGATTCTTCAGTACTAGTTTATGACAGACCAGGCAGATAGTTGTGTCACTATTATTATCGATCGGCGGCTCTCTGCCTGCTGTATCCTGCCTCTTGTGTAATACAAGATAAGTAAGATTCTTAGTGTCTGTAATTCTCAAAATGGAACCAAACATTCCATGACTTATAAACTAAAGATTGACCATAGCCGATGGGACAATGACTCAAACCACGGTTGTTGGAAGTGTCCGAAGCCGTTTCCAAGTCCAATGAATTAAAAACCATAGTTGAGATGTACAATCACTTTAGAACATTTCATATTGATATACAAATGAACAAAGTCTGGCCGTATTCGAATTTGTGCAATGCTCGGTGATAGATCATTTGAGAACATTTGGGATACGGTCGACCTGAGGAAAAATTCTATCCAGGCTTGCAGGTGAATTTTATCACCCCGGACAGAACAAGAATGTTTATTTGCAAAAGCCTGATCTACTAATTAATACTAACATAACAGAACAAATACCCTATATCACTTCAGTGAATTTCTATTCTAGAATTAACTTCTGCTTTCAAAAACTACTGTACGCACATGAGGAGATTAAACGAATACGACTGAAGAAAAACAATCATTCAAAAAACGTTGTGTATGTGTGTTCAATGGCATTGGGATGTAATCACTGCAAAGGTGTATGCCTTGAGAAACGAGAATTATGCGGCAGAAAATGCCTTGACGTGTTAACCTTGATGCTTAGCCACGAAATAAATGTGGTATCGTCTTATAATCACGTAATCGGCTTTGCCGACCATATGGATCTTTCGCCGAGATTTATTGTGCGCGATGGCAAAGACTTGTCAACATGAATGTGGGATATGGACACTGTCGTCGACCAAACCTCCAAGGATGTCCTAGAGGAAAGGAAATGAAGTCAAAGAAATAATATCCAGAATCGAAGCGATTGCGGTTTCTGATCCTGATGAAGAAAATGTATTAGAAAATTTCATTGCAAGAATAAGGAATTAGACAATGTTTTTCTTCATATACGGGCATGCCGACTGTGTATCAACTCAATCGATTCACATGAGAGGCATATATTCTTACTCTATTTGGATTCGCAGATGAGCCACATCTGATTGTAAGACAACTTCTTACATGTAAACCAAGGATGGTTGCAAATCAGCTTAAACAATCCCATCAAAAATGTGGAATAAAAGATAACGAAAAGCTCAAGAAAAGCCGACATACTTGCACTACTGGGACTTTCTCCAGCGAAGAGAGTCTGACAGTAAGACAACTGCCAGCAGCAGCAGTACATTTACATTCTAAGATTATTCCATGGATCACTCGGGCTGAACTTACACGTGTGGTCACTGATGACTAATATCGCCGCTTTATCGCAACTATCTTTACCAACGAGGTCAAATCCCCAAGTTGAAGTTGCACAAGCGCGTCGGTGATTTAGAAGATTACTGGGCAATTATTCTAAACACATACAAACCAAGCAAAGACGCTAAGAATCTTCTCTCAAATATGCATCCTTCAATCATATCAACCTTGCAGCACGCCGACATCTTCTGGTCCAAGATGAATATTATTCTTTATGGGATGTTTACTATGCCACTTTCTCACCCAAACAATGAAAGATTCTATTGACGGATTTAAAAGGACACCAGAGTACATTCACTATGGTACTCTTGTAATTGTAGACTGCGGAGACACCGAGGCCACCAATGACGAATTCAACAAATATTTTGTAACTATTCTGAAAGGTTTAGATTATTTTACCCAAGAAAATTCAGGATTGACTCTTTCCAGATAAACGAAATATTACATTGGTGTGTCTTGCACAAACCTTTCAGTGGATCAAGCAATATTCCAGTGCCTGAGAAAACGTTTTGAAATACATCGATTGGCAGCGAATAATGAAGGTCAAATATATCATTTAAGCGGACTACGAATGCTTAAACATTCCCGTGAGAATAGAATGTTCAAATGACCAAGCAATGTCCGCGGTTCAGTTATATACGTGCAAGTAGCTTAGCAAGATCTGTGTGAGTGCTGTTACGTTGTTGTCAGCTGTGATGGAGCGACCGAGCCGCCAATGTCGTCGCGTTGCAAGGATTAGCTTGTGGTGCTGGTTAAATCGTTGGAGGTTTCAACAAATATATCTGGCAATAGCTCTCCTCACCATCAGGCATGAGTATGACCGATTTGGAAATTTGTGAGTTTTCCACAAACTTTTATTAATCAATCTGTGAAGAAGCTTTAAACTGCATCTATATAACTGGAGGTTATAACTTTCACGATCACTTGACAGACGACTTTGGCTTACAGAGGACCGCACACAGATGCGAATGTATCTAAGCAAAAGGAAAATTCCCATAGGATTTCATACGTTTCACGGTAACGGCCATATTTTAAAGCAAGAACAAAAATATATGATACTTAGGCTGAGGCATATGCAATTCATTGACTCGTTGTAGTTTCAGAATTTCAGCCTGGACAAACCCATGAGTAAACTTGATCCAATGATCTATTTAGGATACTCGCCAAAACAGTTGTGATGACAATGAAACGTTTTGTTTCCTCACTCGCAGAGGTGTGTACCCGTACCAGTACATGAGCAACACAGAAAGGTTTACTGAAACTCAGTTGCAACCGATCGATGCCTTCTATTCGTCTATGTCTCACGCAGAGACTTCCGACAACGACAACACGCAAGCAAATAATGTCCGATCCGCGCTCGGTTGTAGCAAACTTCCCGACTCTAAATCTGCTAACCGGTGTATTGCTGCTTCCGTATGTCTTTTAGACGTTTTATGATACAGCCATGCTTGTGTACATGCTCAATCCCGTGCATTAATTTTCGTCACACTGAATGGCTTGTGATTCGCTGCTGTCGAAAACCAAGATCGAGCTGAAACTGTTAACTGACATGCAGACATACACAAACATGTACACTAGTACAATCAGAATAGTGACCAAGGATACTTCTTTGAAGTTGATCTGCAGTATCCAAAACTAGCTACAGAACACCCACAATGATTATCCGTTAGCAACAGGAGCGGTGACAGTGCCCCGCGAGTGTCTGTCACCATATCAATGTAATCGTGGATGAGTCCAGACCCAGGTTTCTAGAATGACTCAAGTTTGTCCCAAAAATGCATAAAAAGCTTAAGTATGTGGTCCACGTGTGCAATTTACAGTTGTAGCTGTAGTTGATGAAGAGTGTGTCATCTTGTACTCCAAGCCCCATCACCTATTCCCGAGATCGCGCTCAACGAGTCGTCAACAAGTCTTGCCGATACTGATGCCGGAATAATCGTTACGCAAGTGTACGGCTGAATTGCTCCACAATAGTTTGATCACAATGCATCCTGATATGTCGACGACGAACCAGCAAGTCAGCAACGGCTCTGAGAAATTCTTTGCCTTGATCCACATGCTCAAGCCACGTCAACGTTAGCTTGGCACGGTTAAGTAGATCTGCCACAATATTTCGAATTGCCAGCCTCACTCAAGCGACTCAATGATTACATTTTGCAATTCGTTAACGTTTCAACGACTATTTTACCTTTCTAACAACCGCTGAGATTGTAGTATATGGTGTCTAATTTCCCGCCTAGTTTATTATATTAACGTATTTTGCTTCCAATGAGTGGGCTTTGTCCACCAGGTGAAATTTTAGTCTTCACGCTTCCTTGATAATCCGATTTTTTTCACAGTCTAGGATTAATTTCATCCAGGTTAAGAATTAAATCTCTTGAGCGCGTTGATTATTTTATGTTTTATACTTACAACAAATCAATTTAATAACAACAAAACATGTATGCAAGTAAAGAAAGTCGAGGAGACCACCACCAAGATGACGCAAACAGAAACGAAACCGGCTTCAATAGTTAGGCCAGCCGAGCCTTTGAACGCTTACCAGACAAGAATTTTTGAGTCAATAAAGCGTTGAAGAGGAGATTGCGCATCCTCCAAAACCACCACGCACATATAAGAAAACCTGAAATATTGAACAAGCCAAGCTGCCAAGAGCCCCAAAGGTTCTAATGGGCATTGGCTTCGTGCTGCACCTACCGTTAAACAAGTTGCACTTCGAGACGTTGATAGCATCGAACGCGTTGCTGTGGATCGGTTAAAAAATCTGGCATAATCGACATTTCAATCGATTCGAGATCAATTACGACGGTTTAGCGACTCAACAACCAAAGGCGCTTACGCCTCAATCAACAAAATCAAAGCCAGCTCCGGTTTGTACGATTATCACCGAAGCCGGTCAACAGCGTCTAACACAAGTCAATACAGATTTGACAATTTGGCAATACAGAGAGGATTAGAAAGCTGGAATATTAGACAAAGCTATAAACGACGGCTCAGTTCAAAGATACACCCGATCCCGCGTGGGATAGATGCGCCTGCGTAGTATGATATGAGCATTCGAAATTAGTAATATTATGCATACAAGGTTCGGGATTCATACAAGCAAAATTAAATAAAATTTCAAGTTCATGACTTATCTCTTTATTTTCTTCCGTGCGAGGCAGTCTTGGAATTCCAAGGAAAGCTTGTACGAGCCCACAATATTCCATACGGTGCCAACAACAAAGTTGGATTTGTCAACACCGGTGTTACGGCATTGTTCAACAGCGCAAGATATTTTTGTCGATGGAAAGGCGAAAACGTAACTACTACAGATCTCCAACTGGCTCGTTTAAGTGACGATTATGCAATGTTTCTTTGATGTTGGTCAAAGACATAAGCAACCGTCATGATCATATAAAATATGACTTTGACGACGCCAACGCTAATGCGGTCATCGGAGACAATATCAGTCTCAAGATCTGGCCAGATTGATGCACCCGGTGAGATTTTCTACACGATTGCATTCGCCTACACTTTCGGGTTTTGTAGAGTTTCGAAAGGTCAAACATACAATCAGGTCAAACGGAAAGGGCAGCACTAATGATGCAGTTTGGTGTGATTGTGGCGCCGCAGATGGCAAACATTAGTTACTAAACGTAAGGTTTTGATTCTCTCAAGGAGTCCATTAGTATCCACTGACAAAGTCTTCCCATTCTGAAAACTCGTAGTTGTTGTAATTGAACCATTTACGCTCGAAATAAAATGTCACATCTTCGTAAGTATGTCAAGCTGAGTCGGGATCAGCCCTAAACGATTTCAGTTTCGATGAGAAAACATCCCGAAGACATATTCAAATCTTGCCCGGACAGGTTATCAGGGACCAACCCATTGATTTTGACACCGGTGCAGGTACAAAAGTTTAATGCAGCCAAACGTCAACACTGCGGGATAACTCTTAATTTGCCTGCGGTCTTCGCAGCGTTGTTACAAAAGAAGCTGAAAGAAGAAGAAAGAAGCTGTGTCAGGGGCTGTTAGAATTGCATCCGGGATAATTCTGAGAAATAACTGGATGGAACACTGATAGAGGAATATCTACCAATGAGGCAGAGGAACACTGACCTCTTAAATTTAAAATATGCTCCACCTTGTTTTCCTTCCTTCTCAAATTTGCTTTCTTATCCTAGTCTCACCTCTTCAAAGTGTGCATGTCTGGGTCGTATTTATTCATCTTCGATGCATATAAAAGTGGGTGTGGTGGACGAGTAATGTTGCTAATAACCACCGGCGTTTTGGGGCAACACTAAGAAGACAATGTTCGAGAAACATTTATGTATGCAACATCTATATTGTTAGTAGCCAGAGACGAAATTCAGTTCGGAAGACTCAGTAGAACGGTTCTTGTGTTTTGCGATTGTGTGTAAGATTTAATATTACATATACGTGATACAATGTGAACAGCCCTGCGGTGACGATGTTGCGGTATTTACAGATGATTGATTGGGTGACATCGAATGAAAATATTGATGGTGATTTTCTTCCTCTTCTCGATGCATATCTGCGTAAGTCCAAGATTAATAGGCCCGCATATACATTAAAATGTACTCTTGCAAAGGGACAGATAGAAATGGACCGTTACGACAACCACCCTGATCTACAAATGCCAACTCGACCCCAGCTTGCAATCATTGCACTTGAATGTGAAAACAATCAGTCTCAGACTACACCACCAGGTGTGTAAACACTCTGGGAGTGTTTCTACAACAATGAAGTAGAATGTAGAATTCACGAAAGATCCACGCTGGTTATTCCCCGTTGATTAAATTGTCAACATAGACTTAACTAAATAAAAAAAGGATATAGACAGTTATTCAACAAATACGCACTTGTACGAGTAACATTTGTTGAGTGAAAACGACATATATGACTATGTATGACTGTGGTGTCAAGAAGACAAAGAGGAAAGGTTTCGACTAAAATAGTTAAGATTTTTTTAATTTGTTACACCACTTCACAGATTCATATGTCAAAGCCTATTTTACGTAGCTTGGTGGACACAACAAAATATATACAGTCAATATAGACTACTGTATTTATTATAAATTGAACTTGGGGAATATAGTGAATTACATTTATTCATATCGTCGTCCTACATATAAGCCAAGAGGTTGAACATATAAAATAATACATAAATACCCCACTCAAGAAGGAATAAAAAAGATAAAGAAAAGACACATAATGCCTTTTATTTTGACAATATGTTTGCTGTATACTGAATAGAAGTACTATTCCTCACTGGTTAGTAAATATCCAGGAAAGATGAAGAATAAACGATAGTGAGTTTCTTAAGCATTATGTTAGGATGGAATATCCCCTGGTGGGCTTATTTAGTGTAGCGATGCATCAAATTCCTCATTTCTCAAATTATTACTTACATTTAAAAACTCAAACAAACAAACAAAAATGCTTTGAAGAAAATACTGTCTGGAGCATGTACGGTACAGATAACAACGAATTTGAGTTTAGTTCTGCACTCGGTTCTGAAAAATAGTGCGTGTGTGTTCCCTAACCACGGTTGCTTATGCTGGACAGGGGAAACGTCCACTGGTATTGATATACATTCAACGTCACAGAAGCGTATTTCTTTCTTCCGCAGATGGTACAAGCATATTTCTGTAGGTAAAACATTACAAAATACGTTTGAATTAGTCATAATCATCAAGTTTGAACATCAAAACTAATAATAGTAACTAGTATTCATACTTCATACACCCTACCTATATTTTAAAAAAAGAATGAAATGAGAAGAAAAAAGTGCGCAATTTCAAATTTAAGAAATGGTCTAAAACTGGTATTGAAAATAACTTTCACGCATTACCGCAAGAAATAGTCCATTAATATTTTACAATTAGTAAGAGTTTATTTGCAAGTATATTTTTAACTTAGTTTGCGAACACTCATAATTGTACGATATTTTTCCTTATTTCTTTCCTTTACTGTATTGATTACGCATAGATCCATTAATTACATTGCAAGTGATCCTAAGCTCTGTTCTAATTTTGCACACGCGTGTTTCGGTGGAACTGATGACTGATTTTTCTGAAATCTATGTTGAATGGAACATAAACGTAACAGCAATACGTCGACAAGACCTGCCATCATAAAGTTCGCCAAGTATGGAATTAGTAAAGAGAACACACTGGGTAAAGTAGACAGATTTTTGATAACAAATAGAGGTGAAAAAGACTTAGAATTACAGAATACACACCATGAATAATGCAAGAAGCAATATTATCCAACAAAATTACGACAAATGATCCGCATTAATAAGGAATTTGCGGCAACAATGAAAAAGTCTAAGACAAATTAATCGTCAATGGAAATATCTATGCGACAGACGAGCTATCAAAAAGCCTGCTTTAGTGAAGAAGTGAATAGGGCCACGACCGGAACCCGGCATCTAACTGTGGACAATATGATAGAGAGACTAATAATGATAGTTACTCTAGCACTGAAATGTAAATATTAATCACTCTAAAATCAATGTAAGTAATTTCCAACGGACTCTAATGTGTGTTGCGTGGAGTATATCTGTACCAAGTTCACAGTTTAGGGGACATACAGACGCTCTTTACAGAGAAGATTTGTATAATTTCATATATAAGTACGATAATATTGTCTTTGCAGAAATGTGGGCTTATAATACAAGAAAATTTATCCATAGATGGTAATGCACGTTTTGCTATAGAGAGGGTAAAGCATATAGGTGCAACACGAATTTCGGTGGGTGGGGTAACTGTATTTATAGGAAATAATTTTGCTGATTTACTAAATGTATTATATGTTGACATAGATGTCAGTTCAAAACTATATAATGGTTAAAATATGAGACATCATAAGATGGCACCGAGGTTGATTTAATAATTGGTCTAATATATGTCACACCTAAGAATTCGGCTATGCATTCTGAAGAGAAAACAACTCACATTGCTGAAAATGAAATAGTCCACTTGGAGGTAAAACACTTCAACTGTCAGTTTATTTTGGCTGAGAATCTCAATGCATATGCAAGTTCTGGACCAGGTTTCGTTGTATTCGAGGACCTATTTGAACTACCTGATAATTCTGAGAGAGAAGAAGGAAACAAAGAGGGGAAGGAAAGAGTAGAGCTGAGGGATAGTGATCTAATGTAGTCCAACTGGTAAATGTTATACTGTAAACATAAGGGAAATTAAGTAGCAAACTTTGTGAATCGTTTTGTGTGTTAATAACACACTTGCATTTCCTAATGTAGAAAAACGTTTTGTTTGTCTGTGCCAGATAAACGTGCATAAATCTTATTCTCAATATGCATTAATTTGCTTTCGGTAAATTCTTTCCCGGAAATCATCACAAATAAACAGTTTCTTTCGGATTGGGGCAGATGGCTTCATTAGTCCATAAGTATTGCAATTAGTAGCGCGGCAATTATATGTACAGTCTTGCTTTCAGTTACCTGGATTTTATTCAACTTGTTTTGGGTTTATATCAACAATAAAGGCTACTTTTTCTCATGACCTTAAATAGAGAAAGCCAATTATGTATAATTATTAAGAATGTTTGCTTTTGCTTTATTTGACCAAACAAGTTCTCGTTAGTAATATGGATGGAACGGCGCTCTTTCACAATAAATTTGACCAGGTTAGAATAATATTGAATAATAGTTTTGATCAGATGTATATGTTTTCCGAGAGGCGAGCGTCCAATGTTTCGAAGAAAATTTCTTTGATTTCTGAATCACGTTAAGTGATGAAGGATATTTGACATATAATGTTTTTCTTCGCACTCTGTTTTTTTTAATTCTGATTTCTCTTCCCAAATAAGAGCTGAATCATATATAAGTTCAGGAAGCGATGTTTGCGACGACAAGCTGCAAACTGGGCAATAGAATATGTATTTAGTAGGAGGTAGAGTAATGGTAAGTCAGTGCATGAATTTCAACAGAAACTTCTAAATGCTTTAGGATTCATTGAAACCACTGTAAAATATGAATACCCTTAAACTTTGTCCTTTAGGACCAATGCTGACATTTCTTGCTGAGAGTGCTTAGCACATTTCCATGTCAAAACTTATGATTTTCCAATCGTTCTCGTCATATTAATTAGCTTTAAGTCCCAATTAGTCTCCATAAACATATATACATTATAATTACTACAGTAAACGTTTATATTCATTGTAAAATCCGTAAATTGGAACAGTCTAAAACGTTATTCCATATAAGAAACGATAATCTTTCTTACAATTACTTTTGCAAAGTTATATGTCACCAAACCTAATACCTTTATCGACACGTGTTTGAAATTATTGGCATAAGTATGCATTTTTCGTTTGCGAAAACTAACAATACCAGTAATTTATCGCGGTCACAGTTTCATCCACATTAAGCAACACAGTGTTACGAGTCTACGCTCTTAAAATAAGTAACAAAAAAGAGTGAAAGACAGCAAGCTTTGTAAATTTCAACAAATAATTTATTTCCCTAGAATACAAAGTGAAATGAGAAAATCAAACTTATGGAATTGCGAATTAAATCCCAAAAATACTCCAACAATTATAGAAACAAGTCATAATAATTTAAATTCCTGAATATAAAATTCAGTCCAAGCCCATAATAATCCAAAACTGAAGGCGATGATGTGTCTGTGATAGCTTATAGACTGTTGATGAGTTAACAGTCTTTCTGTTGAATCATAGTAATATGATTCAGGGTTTGAATTCACTATCAATTCCAGTGAATGTCTCTATCCAAGAATTTTATCAGAGCACGTTTGTATTTCCAGAGCAAATAATAACCTGAACTCAATAATTTAAGAAATAAAATTTCCAGCCCAAAAATGAAATACTGCACACAAAATATAATACAAATTAAAAGTGCTAGGTCTTAAAGCACGACTGAACAAAAACCCTCTCAGTTACAAGATTGTACAGTTCTCTGTTTGACCCCAGGTCACAATTAGCATTTTCTAAAAAAACGTTTACCTAATCGAAAAAAACCTTCTAGAATGATCCTGATGTTTACAAAATACAAACCATAACCTGGCGTGTGGATAATTCACTTAGGAAATTCCAAAACCTATACCTAGACCCAAATAAAACATATTTACTTATATTATTAATAATAATACTGGTTTTAATCCGATATACAGAGAGAATAATTTAGCTATGTATTAGTTGTTTACACAGAATAAAATATAAAACAAAACAATTTGGGTCAAACAGAAATTAACTCAATTTTGGACAAGGTCAAGTCCAACAAAAATGTTACATTGCAATAGCATGTAATGAAATAAAAGAAAGTAAAAAGGTAGCTAGCAAAAAATTAAATTAGATATACATAACAACAGAATGTAAGAACCTATGTGAATAACATGAATAAGACTAAAATAATGATAAGACATTGTAAGACACATGTTCTTTTCTAAAAATATTTATTTAAACAAATTTAAGAAAAGAAGTATAGCATGCACAGAATCTGTGCAGGAAACATTGATTATTTCATAGGGTGTACCCTGTAAGGAATACGTACCCATAATTTAAACATATTTTATTCCTAGAATATGATGCAACAGGATTTGGTACAAGTTTTTACAACTGTATGAATATAGGTCAACATGACAATCTCAGTAACACATTTGCATACACATTTGCATCGTACATTTCCCAGAGCAGTGAATCATTTAAATAGCTAGATATGGCTCTGACCTTAAGTTTCTCATCAACTCAGTTGGTTGCTATCAATAATTAGGACAGAACATCACGAAATGCCAGGTGGTTTCCGTCGCACCACCATAACACAGCTGAACGCCGTAAAGGTCAGCTTCTAATGAGCTAACATTAATACGCAATCTGGTATGAATAATATATAAGGCTAGATGACGGAAACTAGGCCTTTTATTAGATTCGATATTTGGACATAAACACTTCTTATAGCTCTGTCAGACTTGCTACATGGGGGTATTACGTTCAAAATTGGTTCACTAGACTATTGTTGAATATTTAGTAGACATTTACCATTGCTTGTTAGTGACTGTAATATTTGAACATCTAAAGTTATAATTGTTGGTGCATACACAGGGTGAGTGAGCAATTCAATGAGAGAGCAGACATTTCCACGCTGCTTCAAAATACAGTGATTTATTTACTTATGCATTTTGAAATTCCTCTAGCTATTCATTCCACTTCAGCCTATAGTTCGCATAATAAGGGATTAATAATGCAGAAGTCAATCGTTTACAATGAGACGAGTGAGAGAACTCATAACATCGGCAAAATGGTTTACGCAGATAGGAAACAATATAGACCCAAGAACGGATTTTTCTGGTACAACATCATTTATAATAATTTTTCCTGAATAATTATAGTGCCAAATGACCATTTATTTTCTATTTCTTTGTTCAGTTCAAATATTAGGATTCCGTGCCAGACCAGATAATAAAACATAATACAGTAATATTTAGATTCATCTAGTGACACATATACATGTAATTCAACAACTTCAAAGACAATGGAGTTACTGTAGATCATAATATATACCTATTTTTACGAAAATAAGTAAACATATATTTAACAAAAGCATCGTTCAACACATTTTGCGACACAGCTCAATATATATATATATATATATATATATATATATATATATATATATATATATATAGTATATAGGAGATATATATATATATATATATATATATATATATATGTGTGTGTGTGTGTGTGTGTGTCTGTGTGTGTGTGTGTGTGTGTGTGTGTGTGTGTGTGTGTAATTTTTTTTTTACCACGGACACATTTACGGTACCAGTTCTATAATTGGAAATATCATGAATATCATCTTCTCAGGAATATGAAAATTAAGCTTAAGAACGATTTTTAATGTTTCTCTTGTCGTTTTACTGTCGTTTTCAAGCTTTCTGTTGTCTTACTCCACCAGGCATCCTAGCTTTATTGACAGGAGTGGATTGAATAATATGTGTAATATCTATGTCGTAATTTCACTAAGAGTATGAAATAATGATTTTTGAAACTTTGGGGTGGGGAAACATTACTATCATCAAAAAATGAAAGTGAATTATGGTACTCATTTAATAAGTAAGCGTTTTCTCAACATTACGAATGCCCAAAGAACCATTAATACATATAGCTTTGAGTGGTGTGATTTAATTTCAAGAAAATATATCTTTTGTAATTTTCCAAAATGTTTTGTACATCAATACTATTCATATATTGTTCTTTAGCATAAATTTTCATGTCATTCCACATGTTTCCTTATTTGACTGCATCTTTTCCAATCGTTTGGCCGACCATGAATGGGAGAACATTTCCGAGATCTGTCCCTTTGCTTTATTATTGCTCTTAATTGAAAATGGAACACTGTGTATCAGTTGGGGTAACTTAAATTTTTTGAATTAATGCACCAAATTGAGAATTTTAATATTTTAGCAGTAAATGTATCAGCTACAGAAACAATATCTCTTGGGGCTGGAAATAAATCTGTTGATTTATTTCCTGATATCAGAGCGTTGAATATGTCGACAACAGCTTTGTTGCAAATCCAGACACGGCTCTTATAGGTTGCTTTGAGGTTGACGTTAACACTGATTACATATTATATATGGTTACTAATTCTTCGATTAGTGTTTAAAATGTCACTGTAAAGAATTGTTCTCCTACAACGTCCATCATTGGATAAAACAAGATTATTTCCTGTGGGCTTTCTTATCACATTTTGTCGGCCAGATCTTGTTATAACTTTAGTAACTTATGCTGAAATAGATGGTTTGAGTAAATCAATAATATAGCCCCCACCAAACCAACCAAATAATAATATGTTTATATTTTTCGCTTATGACATCAATGTTTCAAAACCCTTAATACAGATATGCAGGAGAGGTTTGATCGACACCCCAGCCCTACATTTTACGATTGTAAAGTAATTTCAATCCAGTGTCATGACAGCCGAAGTTAGAACCGCTTAGAAGTATGCAAACTATTTAATAAGGGAAATTTTTTTTACGATTTCACGGCTCACTTTTCATTATATATCCAAATTTGGCATGACTTGCAAATTGAATGAAAAACGGAACAATAATTACCGACAAGCAGATTCGAGCACTTGATGTAATGAATGCATATTTAGTCTGGTTCGTTTATATGAACGACACCTTTACACGTAGTTTGCCTAGCAAATGAGAGCAACGTGTCTTTCCTAAGGAGACAATGAAGCAGCTAGACTGCGCGGGTATCGAACATTGCATTACGAGTCCAACGCTCGACCGATAAGCTAC
>JAECUM010066658.1:0-23731 GCA_016617855.1 Megalonaias nervosa | reverse complement strand
AATGATCTTTCTAGGTGTCATTGTAGATCATGACATCATTGATGTAAGCATCACAATTATCTATACCAGATGTATTCGTATTCAGTAAACGTTGAAAGGTACAAGGCGAACCTTTCATATCATACAGCATCAATTTATATTAATAAAGTCCATCTGGAGTTTCGAATGCTGAAATTTCCTTTGAAATTCCCGTCAGCGGAATTTGCCAGAATCCTTTCAGAAGGTCAAATTTTGGAGACATACTTTACATTTTCATTTTTGTCAGTGCAGTCATCGATTTTTTGGCAATGGAAGTGAATCTGTTTTAGTCACAATAGCTGCTTGTTTCAGTACAAGTATACATGGTGAATTCCAATCACTTTTACTCGGTTCTATGAAATAAATATTGAATTTCATTTTTCAAACATTCCTGTTTGAGAAGGTTCATCCTGTATAGATATAGTTTCACAGGTGTGGAATCAATAATGTCAACGTCATGGTAGCATTTATTTGTTTGTGTAGGAATATCTGGAAACAAGTGCTGATATTCAAGTAACGGCTGTTTTAGTTCGTTCGTTTATTGTTGTTGCAGATGTGAAAATTCTGAATTCCGAAGACTGGTTACTCCAAAATCATTACAGTCCGATTGCATTCCATCGCTTAAATCCTCACTGTGTGGACAGGTAAAACAAAGTTGATTGCATTATTAACCTGGCTATCTCTATTAACATCCTGGTACTCCTTTAATATATTTACATCCCATGAGAAATAATATTATAACTTAACTACTTCATTGTCTTCGTAACTTTATAAGGACCATAATACCTACTCTGAAGGAAATTTTGAAGAATGAGCAAGAGAGACCTAACTCTATAACTAGACTGAAATGTTCTCTCCATTGCAACTCTGTTGTACTTTAATTTCTCTTGTGACTTGAATTGCTCGATGCCTAATTCATGCATAATCTGCTGGAAAATTCTAGACATAACATTTGACCCTTGATCAGATTGGACAGAAATAGGAACGCGAAACTGAGTAAAACAAACCTTTATCAAAACTTCTGCTAGTATTTTA
This sequence comes from Megalonaias nervosa, assembly GCA_016617855.1. NCBI lineage: Eukaryota > Metazoa > Mollusca > Bivalvia > Unionida > Unionidae > Megalonaias > Megalonaias nervosa. The sequence goes on along the minus strand of JAECUM010066658.1, from coordinate 22,678 downwards.
GTTTTAATATTCCTCAAAGATATTGCCTCTGGGAATCTTGTGGATGCATAAATTATGGTCAACATGTTTTGGCTGCCTGATTTGGTCATAGGTAAGGGACCCGTACAGTCTACCATTATTCTGCTAAATGGTTCGTCAAATGCAGAATAGGTCCTAGATGAGCCTTAGGTATCTTCTGGCTGGGTTTTCCTCTCATTTCACACGTATGACAATCTTCAGCATCTACAAACATCACGTTTAATCTTTGGGCAATAAAAGAGATTAAAGATCTTGTGATAAGACTTATTATTCCTTAAATGACCAGACAAAGCAGTTTCAAGAGCCAGACTAAGAATTTCCTGTTTATGCCATCTTTTGGAACTACAATTTGATAGTTTACTGACCACTCGTCACCAGCAGATACCGCAGGTGGTCTACATTTTCTGATAAGGGCTACCTTGTTAATAAAATAACAAACAGGTACTTCTGTGGCTTCAGTTTCACTAACAGCCCTCTGAAACAAGCAGGAGAACTCAGGACCGTTTTCCTGTTCGACGATAAGTGATTCCCGTTTTGTGTGTCACCCTGATTGAAATAAATAGAATGAGTAGTTAAAAGACCATCACTGTCATCAATACCTTCTGACTGATCCAAACTAGAGGTAAAAGTGACCTCATCAAAAGCCTGACCAATCCATGAGTCAGCTAAAGGGATAATTTTCTGATCAAAATCATTCTCAAGAACTGTCTTTACCATAGCGCTAGTAACTGCACAAGCTGTGTATAAATCAGGGATTTCCTTTTGAATAAGTCCGACTTTCTGATCCAAACAAGGCTAGTTAGTTAAAAGTGGATTAACCACAACCTTCTCTCCAGCTAGGTTATTGACTTGTAATAAGTAAATACTCTCGATGGGTAATATCAACACTGGTTCCGACTGTCAAGAGTCATGAGACTAAGTCTGATGACAAATGTATACAGTGGAGAAGAACATTAACAAAGCCGCAGTTTACTCCCTGAATAAGAACACTTTCATTAGAAGACGTTTCAGAAAATGGCCGTGTACCTGATAATAAGAGACTCTGAGACGCTCCTTTGTCACTTAAAACATTAATATCGATAAGATTGGCAGAATCATCCATGAGTAATATGAATCATTGGATATTCACGTATCGTAAATCTGCATAATAAAATCAAGCTGGGGTTTGTGTGGCCCTACAAATGTATTCCTTTCAAGACATGAGCGTTTGGAATAGGTCTGTTTTGATCCTGTTGCTTATATTTCGTAAGAACAGAAAATACACATTATCTTATCAGCTATTGCTAAACAGTATCATGTACTCTGAAAGCATATAGACAAGTACAGTATTTCACGACAGGTGCCGTAGGCCTAGTTCAGATCTAGTTGCAGTTATAAATTCGAACTGCCTGGTACTGCTTGTACTTGTACAAGTTTCAATCTTTTAGCAACGCCAACTATATTGTGATATCTTCACTGAATCAGATCAATATAGTTTTTAATATAATTAATCATCTAATGTTGCTAGAATTATATTTTATAGTTTACTGTTTAGTTTCCTTTTCTTGCAGGCGGGGGGCATGTGGTGGTTGTGGTAGGGGTAATCAAGGTAGAGCTGTTTATTCAAGGTATAGGAGAGTAGGACTACGATTTAGCTGGTGTCAATATATGCTTTTATGACCTTGGTACAGATGAAACTTAAACTATAATTCATTTCTTTTCGTCGTAAAACAATGTGACAAACACCACATATCGACAATTCAAAATAAAATGTTCTTGTGGTCATTACTTAAATTGTAATTACGGAAGCGGTCACGTTTTGCACATTCTGATGGTTACGTTCTTCTGTGCTAGACACAATGAACACTGGCGGATGATCCCGCGCCGCATTTCGGAACAAAACGACAGCAATGCGGCATTCGTTCTGACATTATATCTCTGTCCACAAATACACATATTATCTTGTTTTGAGGCACCAAGTACTATTAAAGATATATGGGCTATTCCGTTTATCCCAGTGGAAGAACATTATCGTTTTCATCCCTCATACGTCATATGCTTATCACTCTTCATCTCCCAGACTTGCAGTTACAAATTACTTGTTGGATATGCCAGTTTTCTAATATGATTACGCTTACTCTTTCTTCGTAAACGATTAGAACCCATACCAACCATGCATCAGCCATGGACGCATGGTCCCTCAAACATCAAGGGTCTACTTGTCTCATATTTCCTTACTTCATGGGCAGGCATTTGGCCAGGTCTGAAACCATATCGTCGACTTATAAAACAAGTGAATACGTAACGAAAGAACATACCAATAACGCGACTGTTGTACCAAACCGATATAACTAAGGATATGGCATCAATGTCCAAATTACATATAGTATTTAAAGAAGCGACGAGAGAACTCTCTTCAATATCATAGCTTGTCATATCTAAATGAGTCATATTGTTGTCACTCTTCTGATACTTGAAATAAGTTATTTAATAATGTATCAAATGTAATAAAATTATTGGAGTTGACTAACACACATACATTTGCATTTTGAAGAGGTGCTCCTCAAGTTATAAATCTATAAATTAATATTGTTTGTAAAATACATTGTGTGTGAATTGTGTTTTGTATTTTCTGTGTGTGTTTGCTTGTATGTGTGCACATGACAGACACCACAATGTAAACTAAAGCGGGTACATTTATTATAATAATGTACCTGAGCGATATTTCAAATGTTTTAAACATCACATTCGAGAAAAAGTACGGTCGAAAGGTATTCTGTAATTCTTTGTTAAACGTCTCAAAGTTCAATATGTGTACGTACCAATCGTAAAATAAATCCACGCAAAGCTTAGTCTTTTCGTTACAACATAATAAGTACGAAGTATATTTTCATTCGCTACATGAGATTGGAATAATCAGCTTAATCGAATTCCATGTCATTGGAACCGTTGCAGCTTAAATATCGTCTTCAAATCATCATGTAATAGAAAAGTAAGAGCTAAATTAACTGTTGCACGGTAAGTAGTGTTTATCATCTTGTGGGACTTACTTGCCATTGTTCACTTTGAAATACCTCAACACTTTGGTAATCGAATTTGGCTGTTTTTTGGGTCAGTACGAAATGTAATTGGTGTTCCTGGAGATATTTTATTAAGTACAGTAGGTGTGAACTGTTCTCAGCATCGGATCATGCTGGACAAAATAATTAATTGTGTTGCAAAAGCCACACGTAACAAAAGCAATAGAATGAGTACTAACGTACAAAATGAAACTTTGGAAAAGAGCCAAAGATAACTTTCAAATTTAAAAACATACTAAATCCGTTAAAATGCTTGATAAATGTCTGTCAAGGTGTCTAATTTGCATAAATGTTAAAGATAATACACGGCCGTTATGTTCTTCACTGCAGACGGCATAATGTTATCAAAGCAGGAATAGGTCAAGACAATGTACAATGTCGTGGTTATAGAGACCGAACATTCGGAGGTAAATGCAAAACGGTATATACGTTTTCAAGTTAAGGCAGAGATAAACATCTATATTTCTCCCTTTGGAAAGAGTCAACTACCAGCTACTATCAGGTTTCATCAGGTGTTCTTGTTGACCTAGCTGACTTCTGGTTATAATTACATATTCGAACTGCCTGTTATTTTGCCTATATTTAAGGAACATCTGATTCCATCGTCTCTAATATCAAACAATTTATGTTTTATTTAAAGCAACTAAATACAGTAATATAATAATGATACAGATGTTCGCTTTGATACTTGTTCCGTTACCCTGTTCAACGCATTCTTTAGTGAAATCTCCAGTTTTGTATATACAAACCTAGATTTTACTCGTCTTTAGAATTTCGATCGTGTCATCAGTTGATGATATGTTTAGCCAAGGCACGCTAATGTAGACTTATCGATACAAAAATGTTTTGACAACGCATCTATTTTAATGATTTCCTTCCAACCTATCAACAGCAAAACAACTATGCGCTGTCGATGGAACTTTGAATCAGATTTCTGTACATGCCACATATAATTTTGTATGCCTTTGTGATATAATTACCCATAACAACTATATCAGTATCAAAACTATATATATTTCATACCAGAGATCGACTGAAGTAAAGCTTAACTTATGGAAATACATACCACGTTATTGAACTTAAGATAAATAAGAGATATTTTCCGGCATTAGTTAATATACACGAACTAGTTAATAATATATTAATAATGTAGGTTGAAAGCATACACAAAATCTATATTACCTGGAATGAAAAACGGCCCAATATAACTTAAATTTGAATTTGCCAAATCAAACCAACTATTGATTGTGCGCCTAAAAGATGCCTACAAATAACACGAAATTAGGTGTGCAAGTGTATTCAATATAGCCATATCGAGCAACGCAAAGTGTATTTAAGGTTAATATACCGGTGTAATTTATTGCATTTGCACAAAAAGAACATTACATATTCATTTGGCTTCTTTAACCCAATTCATACTTAGATCTAGTTTTTGCACAAGGAAATAATAATGCATATTCATACAATATTTCGACACGTCTTCATATTTTATGGTAATTCTTAAAATGATACAAAAGTAATACATCGTATGATAATCGGGTATCAGTGAGTAAATTAAAGTCGTGCCATTGTCAGTATCATGATGTATATGTATTTACGAACAGAACAGATATTTAGGACAAGGGTTGCTTTGTCACAAACATCTCTGGTGGGCCACGAGTGACCGAATGGTCTAAAGCGCGCGCCTCTACCTATCACTGCCATCTCAAGTCAGTTTGAGTCGCAGCCGTAGTTAATGTGGGTATGTGAGAAACCATGTCATTAGTTTCCTGTAGGTCGGTGGTTCTTGCCATGGGTTTCTTGGGTTCTTCCTCCATCAGCTATGCTACCCGTTATGTATACCCTATCGTTTGCTGAAAAATGGCATTAATCCTAAACCAACATTAACAGCGTTGGGTTACAAAATTATATAGGATATAATAATGATTTCTTCATTACCCCATCAACAAATACTTCTTTTACACCATACACCGGGCGATGATTTGATGAAACTACTGTCGTGTCAAAAAAGTGTGTTGAGTACGCGGTGGAATGGGGGTCTTCACCTGCTTTTGTCGGGTAGGAATATTTATATTCCAGACAAAATTCATTTTGTTATCATTCCTCTCCTTTTGAAGAGAAGATGACCACATCATCGCCCAGAATGTAATATGTAATCCCATTTGTTGACATTTCACCATGTACGCAAGCATAATAGACAGTTTAGTTTTATACCGCTGAATTACATTTAAATCAAAAGGAAGATGAATGGACGGAGGGAATCTCTTACGGACCTACAAACCGACGAACGGACGTACACACGGAATTTATAGCAAGAACCTAGATTAACGTTTTAAAAGAGGAAGATACTATGTTTGTCTACTCAACCTTCATTCCGAATTTAAAGAAATTTCTCTAAAATATTTCAGAAAACTTTGTTTTGAAATTTAAATTCAATTCGTTTTGAAATGGTCTTAGTCCCAGGTATTATTTCATGCATTCGAGAAACCATCAAGCTTACACCAAATGCTAATTACGATAATGTCTATCGATGTATCTTACAGGGTTATGAGTTAGTATCTGAGGCATACCGACAAAAATCTAGAAACTGTAAAAAAAAAGAAACTCAACAAACACATGTTTAATTCGCAATAGAAACGGAACAATTATTTGATAAGAGGTGTTCAGCAAATAATGTTGGACAAGATTACAGTAACCTCAGACAACTCATATTAGTTGAAGAGTTCAAGAGTTGCATCCAAAATGACATTACGACCTACCTAGATGAGCAAAACGTCGAAACCTTTGGGCATGTTGTTCGTACGGCTGACAATTATTCCTTGACTCACAACATTTTATTTGTCAGTAAGACTTTAACTCAGCATTTTGTGGGTAAAGAAGCATCTCAGTCTCATATGAGCACTTCTAAATCTCAGTCTGGCACAACTTTTAGGAATCAAGTTTGTGATAAGACCACAAAGGAAAGATTGCGCAATCAATACGTATCGCAAAGCATATTTTTACTGCTGATTCGCAAGTTAAAAATCTGCGACACCTGCCGTCAAGGTGTAATAAAATTGTCTTCTTGCCAAATTTGAATAATTTATTTACCACAATGTTAATTTAAAGTATTCTCCTTCCTTCTGTCTCTATAATTGTAATATACGCCCCTTGTTTTTGCCGTAACAATATTTCAATTAATATAGCGTCGGTTTCTTAATCCAATGGTCGCGCTTTCGATACTCGCCTAATTCATTCTGGGTAGGCTACTTCAATATGGCCTTGGGAAAGTCACTAATTTCCTTTCCGTTGGCGTGATATAGTCACTGATGTGTTATATTGCCTTAAAACCGCAATAGAAACAATAACAAAGACAAACATAAGGTCTCTTCAATTGCACAGAATTTTCCTCTAAGCAGCTGTAATCTAAACCCATTTTCCAGATACACTGTACATTCTTCTAATAATCTCCTATTGTCTACCTGCAAATGAAGCAAATGTAGGTGCGCCCGGATCAAATGTAATCTGGTGAGAAAGCTTGTGATGAAAAAAAATCACTTATAATAACAAGCTGTGATTCAAGTTGTGACTAACCGATAAAATGGGTATTGTATAAAATCTATGTACCTTTCTGTACACGGCTCTGTGTACTTCCTGCAGATTTACTCTGTACGAGACAAGACGAATGTGACGTTATCATAAGAATCGATCTAAAAAAAATCGATTTTAAGTTGTTATGATCAAGGAGCGAATGCATTCCAGTGTAAGAGACAACAAGGTTGAAAAAATTATATCGCTAAATCAGAGCTTTTCTGTGATATTTGATGTTATGAATTTGGTGAATCTCAAATATTGATACTTCTCATGTGTACACAGTGAGGGGCCTTGTACTGATAGTAAATCATATTTTTACTTAATTAGAAGATTGTATTATACCAATCAGACGGTGAGGTATTCTTTAGCCAGACCCAATAAAAGCGTGTAATGAGAAAGAACAACCTGCAAGATGAGGTACATATGTGGTTCGAATGGTTACTTCCTGCAGAAAGGATATGATTTGGTGTGCAAGGTTTTTAAAGTATTGTAATTTGAAAATTTTAGGCAAACAAATAACCACATTTTCTTGTCGAACTCCCTATTAACGAACTAGTGATTTTGTTGTCAGCGAAATGTAGTGAAAATGAAGTGTACCAAGTCATCCTGCTAGATGGGAGTGGGTGGAATGTATATCTGTTCTCACGACTGCTGAACATGTGTAACTGTACTCATGGTTTCCCAATACATGCGATTTCACACACACATCGTGTACATCACACACCCACACCATACAAAAAGGAACAGAAAAGAGTGCAGACAACAAGCTTTGTAAATTTTAACAAATAGTTCATTTCCATAGAATACCAAATGAAAAAAGAGAAAAAAGAACGTACGGTTTTACGAATCAAGTCCAAAAATAATCCAAGAATGAAAAAATAGAAGTCCTAGTAATAAAAAGTCCTGATTGAATCTGAGTTCGAGTCCTGATGAAATCCAAAAATGGAAGACGATGACGTCTGTTGTGGTCTGCGAAGTCCTGGTATGTCAACAGTTCTTTGTTGAATCACAGAAAATATTACTCCAGTTTTGAATTCCCTATAAATGTCAATAAATGTCTTTGTCCAAGAATTTTGTACGAGAACTTATGTATTTCCAGGGAATAGAATCACTTGAAATTCAGTAAAACAAAATTTCAACTCAAACTTGTCACAGCATAACGTGTCAATTGCTTGGAGCTCGACTGAACTAAGCGCTATCAAGACAACAGTTGTACATTAGCTTAAGACGCAAAACAGATTCCCGGACGAGGGTTAATCTTTTACAAAAATTAGAAGTATGTGACAATAAACACATGTTTCATATCACGTACTCCAAGTATGGAATTGACTTAATTTAAGGATTCTTACTCTGAGAAAGAATTTTAAAAATAAATAAAAGAGTGTTGTTTACCAAACCTGTCACTGACTCTGAAACAAGGTCAGAAACCAGATACAGTGTCTCTATTGTTAGGTGTTTATTAGTGAAACAAAAAAGAAACAGGTCAAACAGAACTAAACTGACTTTGTGGATAATGTCAAATCCAGTAAACAAAGTTACATTAAAATAGCATGAAATGGAATTAAAAACAATTAAAACTAACAAAGAAGAAACATTATAAATGATACAAAGTATACATGAAATAATATATTTTTATGCACAGGAAAGTGCATTTGCTATTAAATTGTCTTTTCCCTTGATGTGCATGATGCCAACATTATATTTATGTAAAAGAAAAACTTTAATGATCTTCGATTTTTGTTTTTCATCTTGCCGATGAAAGTAAGTGGGTTGTGATCACTTAACACAATAATCGGAGGAGGAGCTGAACTAATGTAAACCTCAAAATGTTGTAATGCCAGTATCAAAGCCAAACATTCCTTCACGATTGTTGAATAATTTCTTTGGTGCTTATTTAATTTCTTAGAAAAATAGCACACTGGATGATCAACACCATTTTTATCTTCTTGAATCAATATTGCTCCAACCGCAACATCACTTGCATCAACAGACAGTTTAAAAGATTGACTGAAATTTGGAGAACTGGTGCACTCTTAATTATGGCTATTAACTTTGTAAGGGACGTAATACCTAATCTGAAGAAAATTTTGACGAATGAGCAAGAGAGAAAGAATTCTATTACCAGACTCAAAAGTTCTCTCCATTGGAGTTCTGTCAAACCATAATTTCACTTTTGACTTGAACGGCTGGATGCCAAATTCAAGTATAACTGGCTGGAAAATTCCAGACATTAAATCTAACCCTTGAATAGATTGGACTGATTTGGGAAGGCCAAATTGAGTACAAAACTTAATCAAAACTTTTACTATTGTTTTAGTTTAATATTCCTCAAAGGAATTGCCTCTGGGAATCTTGCTGACGCACAAATTATAGTCAACAAGTATTGGTTACCTGACTTGGTCTTAGGAAAGGAACCGATACAGTCTACCATTATTCTGCTAAATGGTTCGTCAAATGCAGGAATATGTTACAGATGAGCATTAGGTATCCTCTGATTGGGCTTTCCTACCATTTGAGAAATATGACAAGATCTGCAGTGTGTGTGTGTGTGTGTGTGTGTGTGTGTGTGTGTGTGTGTGTGTGTGTGTGTGTGTGTGTGTGTGTGTGTGTGTGTGTGTGTGTGTGTGATTGGGATTTTTAACGTAGCTTTAACAATTTGTCAGTCATATCACTACGATGTCTGCAGTTTGGCAGTTTATAGTGATGTCTAGCACTGGGGCATCATGCCGCAGACGTGTAGCATGATGTCCCACCCATTCACATTGTCCTGACACCAGGACGACTAGTCCTAACAATAACCTCTTAATGCTTAGCCCCAAGCGAGGCAGCAGTTAGTACTATTTTTGTAAGTCTTTGGTATGACTCGGCCGGGGTTTGAACCAACGACCACCCGCATCCGAGGCGAACGCTCTAACCACTAGGTCAAGATCTGCAGTATTTACAAACATCAATTTTAATTTTTGGCCAATAGAAGTGATTCAAGATCTTGTGACAAGTCTTATTAATCCCTAAATGACCAGCCAAAGGAGTTTTATGGGCCAGACTAAGAATTTCCTGTCTGAATGATTTTGGAACTACAATTTCATACTTCACTGACCACTCGTCAACAGCAGGTACCTCAGAAGGTCTCCATTTGTTTTATAGTAAATTCATTTTTAATGAAATAACAGACAGGATTTTTAGTGACTTCGGTTTCACTAATGGCCCTTTGAAACAAACAGGAGATCGCAGGATCATTTTCCTGTTCGACGACAAGTGATTGTCGTCTGTCACCCTGATTAGAATAAAGAGAATGAGTAGTTAAAAGAGGATCACTGTAATCAGTACCTTTTGATTCATCCAAACAAGGAGTGAAAGTGACCTCATCAAAAGCCTGACCAATACGTGTATCAGCTAAAGGAATACTTTCCTGATCAAAATCATTCTCAAGAGCTTTCTTTGCCATAGCTCTAGTAACGGCAATAGCTGTGTATATATCAGGGAATTCTTTTTCAATAGGATCGACTTTCTGATCCAAACAAGGCTTGTCAGTTATAAGTGGATTAACCACAACTTTATCTCCAGCTAGGCTATTGACTAGTAATACATGAATGCCCTCAACAGGTAAAGAATACACTCTTCCGACTGTCACGTGTCCTGAGACTAACTCTGATGACAAATTTACACAATGGAGAGGAACATTAATAAAACCGCACTCTACTTCCTGAATAAGAACACTCTCATTAGAAGAAGACTTCTCAGAAAGAGGTAAAGTTACGTTCCTGATAATAAAAGACTCTGAGAAGCTCCTGTGTCCCTTAAACTTATAATAAGGATAGGACTGGCCGAATCACCCAAAAGTGATATAGAACCCTTCGACATGAATGGTTCATAATTCTCCATAATAAAATCAGACTGGGGTTTATTAGAACCAACAAATGTATTCCGTTCAATACATGACCGTGACCTTGACCTCTTAGGAATAAGAGCATTTGGAATAAGTCTGTCTTGATTCTGATGCTTATATTTCAGTTTGAGGCAATCAGAAATAACATGTCCTTTTATCTTGCAATAGGTACACGTAGGACGAGACAAGAACTTTTGGTCAAGCTTTTCAGAAGCTTTATTTCGAAAAGTTGTGCTAGATTGAAATTTAGAAAGGCTCGTATTAGGCTGAAATACCTTTTTTACCAGAAGACTGCTGAGTGGATGACCTGCCTACAAAAGAAACTTTACGAGCTAAGCAATACTCGTCAGAAGTACGAGCAGCGTTTTCCAAGGTTTCGACCTTGTGCTCATCAAGATAAATCCCAATGTCACTATGGACACAGTACTTGAACTCTTCAAGTAATACAAGTTGTCGGAGCTTTTCGTAATCTTGATCAACTTTCTTGGCTAAGCACCGTCGATCAAATAACTGCACTTTTTCTCTTGCACATTCGACATCAGTTTGTCCAGCTTCATTTTTATAGTTCCTGAATTTTTGCCGATAAGTCTCAGGGACGAAACCATAACCCTTTAAGATGAATTCCTTAACCAGATCATAGTAGGCACATTGCTGTAGTGACAGTGAATTGCAAATATCACTAGCTTTACCAGTAAATACACATTGTAATAATAGAGACCAATGTTCCCGTGGATATTTCAAATTTTCAGCAACTTTTCAAAACGAGGAAAATATTTGTCGACTTCTTTTTCCCTAAAAGGGGGCATTAACCTAATATTCTTAGTAACATCAAAACTTGAATGTGTATTCGAAGTGGGAATGTGCTTTTTACTTGCCAGCTCTAATTCTTTTAACCTAATTTGAAATTCCCTTTCATCCTTCTCTCTTTACATTTGCATTTGTATCTCTCTCCTCTTTCTCCATTTGCAACTGCATCTATTTCTCTCTCCTCTTTCTCCATTTGCAACTGCATTTGTTTCTCGTCTTTCTGTCTCTCTCTCCTCTTTCTCAAATTACAACTGCATTTGTTTCTCTCTCTCTCTCTCTCTCTCTTCTCTTCTCTTCTCTTCTCTTCTCTTTCTCCAGTTGCATTTGTTTCTCTTCTTTCTGTAACTGCATGTGTTTCTCTCTCTCCTCTTTTTACAATAGTATTTGTTTCTCTTCTTTCTATAACTGCATTTCTTTCTCTTCTTTATCTTTCTGCAGTTCAAGCTTTCGTAACTCTAATTCCTTCCTGAATTTTAATTTTATTTCCTATACTTTAATTTCAGAGTCTGATAGAGACTTACTGATTGAAACCAAAGCACTTTCATCAAAACTCTTTTCCACCAAATACAGGACGATAATATTTTTTATTTCTTACTTCATTAAAGACGCTTTTGCCTCAGAAAGATCGTATTTTCTGGCAAGTTGAAATAATTCATCTTTTTTCAAACGGTCTAATTGTTCGTGGGTAGGATTTGAAACAAACATCTCCACTTTTTATGACATTGTAAAAACAAAAACCTGTTGATTTCACTAAAAATTTCTAAAATGTGAAATAATACTTGGGATTTAAAAAACTTAAAAAAACTAGTGGAACTTAAATTTCAAAAGTTTTCTTAAATATTTTAGCCAAAATTCATACATCACGGTCGAGCTCCCAATTTTCTGTTACGTGTCTAGGCTCTTACAAAAAGGAACAGAAAAGAGTGAATACTAAAAGCTTTGTAAAATTTAACAAATAATTTCTTTCCCTAGAATACCAAGTGAAATATAAGATAAAAGAACTTATGGTTTTACGAATCAAATCCAAAAGTAATCCAAGAATGAAAAAATAGAAGTCCTAGCAATAAAAACTCCTGATTGAATCTGAGTTCGAGTCCCGATGAAATACAAAATGGAAGACGATGATGTATGTTGTAGTCTGCGAAGTGCTGTTATGCCAAAATTTGTTTGTTGAATCACAGAAAATATTACTCCAGTTTTGAATTCCCTATAAATGTCAATAAATGTCTTTGTCCAAGAATTTTGTACGAGCACTTATATATTTCCAGGGAATAGAATCACTTGAAATTCAGTAAAATAAAATTTCAACTCAAACTGGTCACAACATAACTTATCGTGTGAATTGTTTGGAGCCCGACTGAACTAAGCGCTATCAAGACAACAGTTATACACTAGTGTAAGATGCAAAAACAGATTCCCGGATGAGGGTCAATCTTCTACAAAAATTAGAAGCATGTAACAATAAACACATGTTTCATATCACGTACTCCAGTTATGGATTTGACTTAACTTAAGGATTCTTACACTGAGAAAGAATTTTAAAAATAAAAAAATTGTTTACCAAACCTGTCACTGACTCTGAAACAAGGTCATAAACCAGATACAGTGATTTTATTATTAGGTGTTTATCAGTGAAATGTAAAAACAGTCAGGGCAAACTGAACTAAACTGTATTTCTGGACAATATCAAACCCAGTAAACAAAGTTACATTAAAATAACCTGTAATGGAATTAAAAAATGTAAAACTAACAAACAAATGATTAAATTAAATATACATAACACTTCCCCCCATAAAAGATAAAGAATAAATATACAGAAATATATATATATATATATATGTTATGTTGGAGTATATATATATATATATATATATATATATATATATATATATATATATATATATATATATATATATATATATATATATATAGATAGATAGATAGATAGATAGATAGATAGATAGATAGATAGATAGATGCTCCCTAAGTATAACTACCTACATTAAAAATCATGTTTTATCAAACAAAATCACACGGTATAACAGCTGTTAAAAATGCATATTAAATTGAGGTTTCGATATTTGGTATTGATAAATAGTGAGAAGTCTTTGTTTTTCTTTTTTCTTCTGACCTGACAATCTGTATATCTGTATTTAATTAGTACGTACAACGATCTGCTGTAAAGGTTGAGGTATTCATCTAGACACAGCTAGACATGTCCAGGTATTGTATTGTCTTGTAACGTTCTTAGCTTTTTTCGATAAGATGTCAAATGCCACATAAAGACCGTTCTTCCCCAACAAACTCAAACCTTGGTTCAAAATAATGACTATGTGATCAATACTATGTGATCAATACTAATTTACCCTCTATCCAAGCTTTGCATAATCGTTCGAGCCTGATATCAAACAGCCGCCAACGTTGAAAATAAGTGTAATATTTGCGTTCTTATTTTATGATATGCATTTGCTTCCTGTTGAAAGTCCTAGACCCTATGAATATCGTTTCTTATGATGCCAATATGGACTAATAATATTAATAAGAATACTCAGAATGCATCTAATTATTTGTTTCTAAGCGAATAACTAATCATTTAAGGTCTACCCGTATTTTCTTCGCTAGAATTTCTTTAAGTGGAAACGGATTAGGAAATGCTTGCACAAGTAAGGAAAACCAAGAGGAGATGAAGCACAATTCAATCGTTTATAACTAATCGAAGGAATAATTATTTAATCAATCTTTTCTACAACGGTTGTTGGATAGTTCTAACAACCGTACAAGCGACTTTCGAAGCATCACAACAATCCCTACAATACGACACAATTTTCAGACGTATTTTGTACCATTGTTCTTTGGACTTTCTCCCTAACGTTATCCAAAATGCTTCTAACTTTATTCGAAATGTTTCGAATCTATTTAAAGAAATAAAATATATATAATCCAATAAGCGGTCTACCACCAAAGTACGCTACTGACAAATGTCACTTTAATATCCTACACAATGAAGATGACATGCATCTATCTTCTCAGATCTGTGTATGTGATTATAATGATAAAGATTCAAGTTCTTGCTATCAATCTTTCAACCCAGTCCATACGCAGCGCTAGATATTACGATACATGACGTCGAACTAAGTAATGATATACAATCTATATAAATGCTAAATGTTCATAAATGTATTCAAAAGGCGATACATCTTTAGTGCTAGCAATTGTATTTTAAGCACTAAATCCACAACAGCAGAAGCTAGCCCTCTCTCTCTCTGTCTGTCTGTCTCTGTCTCTCTCTCTCTCTCTCTCTCTCTCTCTCTCTCCTAGTAACTGTGGATTTACTTACTTATAGGAGTACATGTTTCATTTTGTTTTGCTTTAAATGTTTAAGCCCCTAAATAAGTGTCTGGCCTAGTTTTTAGACATGCCCAATTTCTTTGGAAAAATGAATGTCATCGTTGTAATCATTTTGTATGTTTTATTTTTCCAAAGAGCCGGTATGAGCTCGTAACTCGTGTCCAATCACATTTTTATAGTCTATAGTCCCAGAATCCAAATCATTGCTGTATAGTCTTTTTAATGCAATTTGCCAGCATCATTCGGTGGCAGAAAAAGAACAATAACAGCAATGCTGTTAACGTAAATTATTAAATAACGAACTGTGCTGAAAAAAAAAAATCATACTGGTTGTTACTATGTTTGCAAGAATGTTACAGCTGAGATGATTGACCTCTAGTGTCAATTACACATTTGCCTGGTATTATGTTTACATTGAAAAACATCTCATATCATCGTCAGTAATAGCAACAAATTATGTTTGATTTAAAGCAATTAAATAAAGTATGTATTTATAAGGAAAGTTACTTATTCTCATTAATCAGAGCGAACACTTAAAATCTAAGGAATTATTTATATTTTAGAGTAGTTTGGGTCTTTTAACAAGAGTATTATGTGCAATAGTTTCCGATTGTTACAAAATATATAATCCTATTACAGCATAAGAAAATACAAACAATGAGTAAGAATGCCAATTAAAAAATAATCAAAATGTCGTATCGCATGCGAAACAGATATAACATAAGGAGAAATCCCTCCCCCCTCTGCGCGGAAATTACATGTTCTGTATTTCATTGGTGCTGCTTCCTGTACCATTTTAAACGCATTATTTTGTGAAATTTTGCATGCACATAGATAGCTTTGACTGCTTTTCACAGCTTAGATTGAGACACCAATTTGTGATGTTTGTTTTTGCCAAGGTACGTTATTATAGACTAGTCAGTATAAAACACTTTCCACAAAGCCGTGATTTCCCTCTAACCTATCAAGAGCACAAGAACTACGTACAGTACATTGAAAATTTCCTCACATAAATTTACTTTATAATTCACACAACGTTTTGCTTGCCGTTGTGATATAATTACTCTTGCCATATCAGCCTCAAAAATGCATATGTTTCAAACCAAGCAACGAGATAAGTTTATCTTATCTTTTGGAAGGATTTGTCTAGGTTTTGTTTCCTTCATGCACCGTAAAAGTACTTTCAGTTGTTTAAGATGCGGTGATACTATAAAAAAAACGACTTTTGGGGCACTATATATCCAGGATTGTGCGATTGTGCTGACATACCTTTAAATCCTATCCATACATGACAAATTCTCCTACAAATGAATAGCTGTGTATTGTTTAGAGCCCAAAAATATGTATTCGCTTTGTTTTATTTTCTGTTGTGTTTCTTTTTTCTTTAGGAGTTGTTCTGTCTGCTTCATGGATTCTTATATTTCATCGCTCTCCATTGCACATCAGTAATAATGATGATGTATGCACTGTGTAATCTGAATGTAATCTCTTGGGGGACCAGAGAAACTACCCAAAAGCAAGACACAAATCAAGGGATTCTGCGATTTCAATTGCAGTGGACTGACTTGTCTCACGGAACAATTTCCTTATTCAAGTAAGAAGTGACAAAGAGAAGACTTGGAAAAACCCGTTATATAACAAAATAATTAATATTATTCGAAAAAGAACAAAAACCAGCATTGCTCTCAATATTCTCCTTGATACTGAGCAACAGTTAAAGATCTGAAAACAAAATTCACGATATTTATTTCATGATAATATAATCAAATACAAATAGAATTTGTAAATACTAATGTTTCCATTGCAGACGCATGTGCTTTTGTCAAGAATCAAACCAGCAATTAATAGCATACAAGCTTGATGCAACTGAGAAGCAGCTTGCAAGATGGACAAGAGAGGAGGCTGGAATTAATTGAACGGCACATAATGCAGACACAGATTTGCAAACATTGTATGATAATTAGGACAGAGCACGTGAAATACTTGATCCATATAAGGAGATAGAAGGACGAAACAGTCAGGCAATGAAGAGCGTTAGCACTCAAGCAGAGAAAGAAAGGAAACCAAGCAATAAATCTTTGAACAGTAAGATAAATATATGCTAGGTATCATCCTAAGTCTTCTGTTGTTAGAAAAAAATCTACCATTACAGGCATTGTAAAAACGCAAATGCATTCAGATATTTCGAGCGATATTTAGAAAATGTTTTAATGGATTGAATTTGCCAAAATAATTCTCCTTTTAACTGCAACAGTGCCTTTCTATCAAAGTGAGCATTGTACCACGTCAGCTGCCACCTCAAGGCTGGAATAGTAGCTATCAGCCAAAAATAGTCCGCGAGTCAGTTAAAGCGATCAAGCTATTTCGTGAAATTATGTCATCTAAGAATTTGCTAATTTCAAGCTTCATACAAAATATAAGTGACAGAAAAATGTAAGTGCCAGTGTTATTTTTCCTTTGCTTTTTACGTATCATTAAGATTTTTCAAGTCAGTCATGTACCAGTGCTCAGTAAAATATGATCAAAATTTTGCGGATTATCCAACTCGTCCTCCAAGATAAAGCTTTTGTGGAAAAGTGGCTAAAATAATGTAATGATTGTGAATTTTATTGTCTTCACTAAAGTCCTAGTATGTCCACAATTATACGTTTGCTTCTTCTAAGCTTATCCAGGAATTAAACATTGCAAAATATTTAAAATATACTCAACATTAAAACAAATATGGTCAATGATAGTGTTAATTTCGGCATAGTTTGTGGTTTAAGTTAAAGGTCGATGGTAGTATGTGTCAACGCTAGTGAAATACCTTCTCTATTTTGATCATGGGACACAACTATATAAATTCGGATAAAATTAAGTCCTCATCTAACTCATCCAAGTCCTAATTAAGATGACGCCTTGTTGTATTTTTGATTGAAATCAATCACAAGGTGTGCATTATACAAGGTTAACGAGCTCTTGCGATTTATGTTTTAACTATACGTTAAAGTATCCAACTAAATCCGAATGAAATCATGTAAACTCTTTAGCAGCTAGAGGGCTCAGAAGCTTATACACAAGCAGACGGACGGTATGATACGATTGCTATTTCGATGGAATATTAATTTGCAATGTATTACTAACTGTGGACGAAACAAAGTTCACAAGGCGGACAGACAGACGAAAGTACAACCAGAAGCACGTATAACATTTGAATGCCGCCTATCGGTAGTGGCGCGAGGCAAATCTTAGAGACAAAGTTACATATTATTCCCATGAACTTGAAATTAAAATTTGGAACAAAACTAAATTTCTTACTCAGCCTTTTGGAAAATGATGCTCTACCTTCATTTATTCGTTGACCATGGAAAGAGCAATTCACACTCATGTTTCAATGTGTCATTCATAAACCTTCTTTTCAGAGGTAGCCTGGATAAATGATCCACTCGTACTATACACTACATGGGCTACGCTTAAGGACTACGAAGAAAAATTCTGGGTGCAGATGATTCGACGATATTTATTTCCCTTGGACCAGAAGAATGACGGATAAAAAAATGAAACATGCCTCAGAATTCTTAGAAATGAAGTGTGCCTGTTTTTCATCCTAGCAAATCTTCTCTTCGTATGCATCATATTTCATCTACAACAAATAACGGCTGAAAATAGAAGTCTCTCAATTCCTCTACCTTGCATCACCGGAAAAAAAATCGTCCGAGCTACGTGGAAGCAATATCCCGTTCCTTTACCTTAGTATTTGGGATTATGCTCCTCTTACAATTCATTTGCATGGTTCTTCATCGCCTTGAGACTTTGATACACGTATGCACCAGAACTGAAATCTTCAAGGAGACAAAAGACGAGATAAGACAAAATGACAAAAAATGCAACTACAAAGCTTGGTAAACGTCTTATGAGAAAACTTTTTCCAGACAGGGACAGGGCCGAGAGAAAGAAAAGAAAGAAACATTCTAATCGAAGTATTTTCAAGCCAAATGTTGTTCATCCCACAACAGAGCCTGGTAAAAACTGATAATTACATTTAGAAGTGCTTGCTACGGTTTAATCAAGTAGTTTATAACCCATGATCTGTCATGTCTTTGATTTCTGGTTTGGTAAAGTATTCATCATCATCATCATCAGTCCCGTAGTCTGGTAGACCGTTGGGGCACCACACAAGACCGAACAATCAGTTTCCTCCATTCCTCTCGATTTTCCGTCTTTCTCACTGAGTCGCTCAGTGTCAAGCCTGTCCACTCTCGAATGTTGTCTTCCCACCTCTTTCTCTGCCTGCCTCTCTTTCTTCTTCCTTGTACAGTGCCTTGCAGGATTGTCTTGGCAAGTCCTGATGATTGTGAGACATGCCCATACCACTGCAGTTTACGTTTTTTCACTGTGCTCAGGAGGTCTTCGTGAGGCCCAATGGCTTGTCTGATCCTTTGCCGTATTTCTTCATTGGTAACACGGTCTTTGTATGAGATGCCGAGGATCGTTCGGAAGCATCTCATCTCTGTGGCTTGTATCCTTTTCTCTAATCAGCTGTTATGGTCCATGATTCACAGGCGTGGAGAAATATGGAGATCACCAGTGAGTGCATCAGTCTGACCTTTGAACTGAGTGCGATGTTCTGGTCGTTCCAGATGAGTTTCAGTTTTGTCAGCGATGCTGTTGTCTGCGCAATCCTGGAGAGTACTTCAGGCTTTGATCCTTCATCTGTTATAATTCCCCCCAAATACTTGAAGCTGTGGACTGTTTCTAGCTTCGTAAAAGTAAAGTATTAGTCAATGCTAACGTGATTTATTTCTATTGTACAACAGAGTAGTAAAACCTATTTTCTTTGTATTTAATGCATTTTACTGATGAATGAAACGCGACGAATGTCTCTTAATTTTTCAACTGTACTTGAATAGGTATTAATAAATATTGTCTTAACTTAGCAAAAAAATAAAGAAAACATATCCAGTCAATATGAAAGTCACTACGTATTCTTATAACCAAAAATAAATTATATTTATTTCACAATACTTATCCGATATCTTTAAAGTTAGGAATATGAGTCCTATGACCTCCAGAAATCCAGCCCTCCGAAACACTAAGATTTGTCTTTTCTCTATATAGTATATAGACAAGGACGATAATTCTTACCCATAACTTCCCCTTGCCTCCTACAGGTGTCGCTAGGTTTAAGCTGAGCGAAACAACGTGTAACGGGATGCTCTCGTTCTCGGGAAGATGGGGTAGTATGGGAGAGTATTAATATGATGTGATCGGGTAAGTATTCTAAGGGAAATATAATTTACTCAATAATTTTCTTTCTCCTATGAATACGTTCCTCGATCATATTAACGTTAGAATAATAGGTGATATGAGGAAGGAATGTGGAGCATCCTACCTATATCTTGGTTAAACTCTGAAGGAAGACTGAATTCCCCATATTAAGGTTTATTTTGACCTACGTACGTCCAATTGATCAAAAAGTCATAGAGGTCTTTGTTATGGCCAAGATTATTTCGACCATGGTGGCGGTACGTTTCCGATATCATAGAAGGGCACATCTTAATAGAAATCGGAGCCAACAGATTCTCTTGGAAAAGCCCAATAACAAATCAGCTACTTGTGACATAGGGCCACTCAAAGAGACGATGTTTTTGTCTTTGCATCAGTCCTTGGAAATGCGTCACATAAGTCTTTAAAGTGGAGGGCCATCTTGATCATGCAATTCTTTTCAACATTGAAGGATTGAATTGTTTATACTACAAGATTCTCCGGACAAGAGCGAAGCATGAAGGTGGACACAGTTCGAGCCGGGATGGAACACGTGGGTCTGAGGATCCTTAAGAAACTTCGGCCTGACCGGGATTCAAAAGATCGTCCATCCAGAAATCAAATCCTGTCTTGCTCGCTACACTTATCCTGTAATCTAGCAGCATGAAAACGGTTCCCCTTGAGATAGAAAAGTCATTTTTAAAAGGAGTTTGTACAAGCGATCCAGAGGAATAAGATCCACTGCTGCATAACACAATCCGATTGGATGCAGAAACTCACTGGTTGTGATCCATATCAGTAGGTAGCTAACTCGCAGAATAAAAGGTTTCGGAATTGCCAGGGTCACTGATCTTCCTTGATTTCCAGCCCCCAACTGCGGAGGACACGAAAGAAATGTATGAATTACTCGTCGTCAAAAGCGACTGAGGCCTTGTCCCTGTATGCAAGTATAGAAGAGAGGGGTGGTGGACATTATGAGTACAGCAACACCCCATAAATTCCTCTATTTGGCGCCTAAAAGCTATAATCAGTCCGCTCCACAGTGGGATCTGATCATGAACCATCATCAATTTTATCCCCGAACATAGTGTGCGGCTTGTGCCGATCGGAATCAAACTCGATATCAGGATAATACATTCCCGGAGTCATAAACGAAGCACGACCGTCATCCTTAAGGCTGTGACGGGACGGTCTGTTACTTATATGTAATTTCATTACTTGTTTGTTAGGTTTAAATTTTTAATTTTTTTATTTTTTCCATCACATCTTATTGTAATGATAACTTTATTCACTGGAATTTACATTTTTCCAGAAAATTCATTTCAGTCCTGTTTGACTATAAACAAGCCAGTAGCTTGTTTACATTGTATCAGTCTGTGACCTAGATTTCAGAGCTATTTTCAGCTATGATGTAAATAACTTTTATTATTTTTTTATTATTGACTCTTATGTTAAGATTCGTTCAGTACAATCCAATTTGTCCATGGCGTACGCGATAATCGACATGTAAGGTTACTGCGCCGCTCAGACTAAGTGATCATGTGATCCTATCACGTGGTCCTCTCTGCATTGTAATTAGAGTTAAAGTGACGTTTCATAGTTTTTTTAGTCAGTCGTAATTAATAACTTCCGAGCTCATGTGTGCGTCAGCAAGATTCCTAGAGGCAATTTCTTTTGAGGAATATAAAAACTAAAACTATAGTAAAAGCTTTGATAAAGTTATTTACTCAGTTTGGCCTTTCCATATCTGTCCAATCGGATCAAGGGTCAAATTTTATGTCAGGAATCTTCCAGCAAGTTATGCATGAATAAGGCATTCAACAATTTAAATATTCTGCCTATCACTCTGAGAGCCAAGGGGCTTTAGAAAGTTTTTATCAGACTTTGAAAAATATGATTCGATCATATTGTTTTGATACGGGTAAAGATTGGGATAAAGGCATTCATTTACTTTTGTTTGGTGTTAGGGAGTCAGTTCAAGAATCTTTAGGATGTGGTACCTTTGAACTAGTTTTTGGACATACTGTGTGTGGACCATTGAAGTTGTTGAATGAGAAACTTCTTTCTAATGAAGATACTGAACTCAATCTTCTTGATTATGTTTCCAATTTTAAGTATAAATTGTCAAAGGCTTGTGAGGTTGCAAGACCGAATCTGCACTCTACTCAGTCAAAAATGAAATCAAGATATGATAAAAACTCAAGGGAAACGAGTTTTCAGCTTGGTGATAGAGTTCTCGCTCTCTTGCCCGTTGCACAAAATCATCTTCAGGCCAAGTGTTATGGTCCTTACACCGTTGAAAAGAAAGTAAATGATTTAAATTACATCACAAATACTCCTTGGAGGCGAAAACAAGAACAAGTTTGCCATATTACCATGTTAAAGGAGTATGTTGAGAGAGATAACCAGGGAAATCATACAATTAATTTAGTTGTGCCTGTCCGACTCAGTGAGGATTTAAGTGAAGGTATTCAATCGGACTCTACTGATTTTGGAGCGACAAATCTTCAGAATTCGGAAATTATGAATGATCTGGGCCAGAAACTTTCACATTTGCAACATAAAGAAAGGAATGAACTTAAACAGTTATTATTTGAATATGAGCACATGTTTCCAGATGTTCCTAAAAGGACAAACAGAAGTTTTCTTGACGTTGAAATTGTAAATTCCAAACCTGTGAAACAACACCCATACAGGATGAAACCTCTCAAACAGGAATACTTGAAAAAGGAAATTCAGTATT
>JAECUM010066657.1:0-13684 GCA_016617855.1 Megalonaias nervosa | reverse complement strand
GATAAACAGTTTGATGTCTAGCCACAGGATCATATACAGATGGTGCTGATGATTTTGATATTTGATTATTATTTTTGTAATATATTTCCTTAATTTCAACGTCGGCAGATTCAGAATAACTAAGTATATTTTCCTGTTTTATTCTCCATGATCCCCATTCACCATTACCAAGTTTTAATAAATCTGTATATTTTTTATTTATGTAGAACGAATCCGTGGCGACTCTGACAGCATCACAAGGAAATTTATTTATCATAGACAGTAGATTTATAGAAACGTACGCTAACATCGAAGATCTTAAATGAGTAAATTGTGGTGAGTCACCATCAAGATAACTCACAACTGTACCTAGTTTGGTTCCGTCTGACAAATAAGCATTACTCCGATTTATAAATGTATTTTTTTCTGTTGTATCAGCTATTATAAAATCGAGTTCAGCATCGTCCATAATCAATCTTGTACAGTGTCTTTTATGATCATAGGCTCCTCCCTGAGTAAATTTACCAATTATCTTTCTACCAAGATCTTTTGCAAGTTTTTCATCGTGCTCGTCTCTGCATTTACGTATATTATTAGTAATTTTAATAATATCATCTTCATTAAGATTAGGAAATTCTTTCCTGGCATCATCAATATTAAATCTATTTGGTTCTGGTAACCAAACTTGCTTCTGTGGACTATACGATATGATCGCCTCACTCACCTGTAAAGATATTAAAACTCCAACATCAAGCATATATCGCAATAGTACTATTGGAACCCAATATTTTTCTGAAAAATGTCTTCCAAACCAAGCATAAGTAATCGGATGGAGATTTTCTGCAAATTCGAATGATTCTACATGAGCAAATCCGGTTAAATCAAAATCTGGTAAATGTCCGTTTATCGCAACCCTGGTCATCTCATGTGATGGATGTCCGAATCTCTTAAAGTATTCAGAACATTCTCCGTATCCAAGAAAACTTCCAGGATAACACGCTACCATATCAACAGATATAACGTCATTACACTTATATTTAGTATTCCATAATCCCCCGTGTCCATATTCTACACAGCTTTTATGAATATCTTCAAGAAATTCCGATCTTGTTGGTTTCCATAAATTTTTCTCCTGAGCGAAATGAGCCGCTACAGATGGAACTGTAAAACAATTATTTAATAATTGTCTAACTTTGACATCGTCTGAAGCATATTTCAGCGCAAGATGTTCCATTTCTACATTAAGAGATTCTGTACGGTAAATATCACCATTAGGCCGTACAAATTGATCGTAATAATCATATTCTGAACTTTGAAATAACCAAACGGATACAGGGTCACTTTTGCTGATATTTTTGATAAAATCAAATATATATCCATCATAAAATTTAACCGTTCTATCTCGTGGAAATATTGTTACTGCTGAGGTCCATGCGTGCGAATTATGATCAATAATATCTATAGGAGCTCCTCTTGATTCATATTTCGATTTATATAAAATCTCTCCTGTCAGCGTTTTTACTGTTATTGGGAATTTTAATTTCTTTTCTAGCTCAGCGACATCTTTGATAGACGCTCCGGTATCTTTAACCGACTATGCCCAGTCATTTATTTTTTACGTCGTAAATCTATTAAACCATTACCACGTATCGCGTTTATGAAATGTTCTGTAACTCGTTCAGCTACACAATTTATTCTTGACTCTGACAATCTCATAGGCTTTAGATCCCCGACGTCAGGTTTATTATTAAGCGAATATATTCCATAGACAACTGCAGTCGCTGGATAACTTTGTACATAGTAAGGTTTATCAACACCAGTAAGTATTCCAGGTTTGGATCTGTTATTTAAGAGAACAATATTACCCCAGGACTGCACGCGGACGGGATCGCGCTTGTCACGAATAATCCAAATATCTTCTTCTGTATTTACAATAAATTTTATTAAAATAAAATATTTTTGATTATCAAGGTGATTAATAATTACTTTTCCTCGTTTGTCGTTCATCATATTAACAATATGTCCTATCCTGAAAGTTGACCATACATGATCAGCACCATCGTCACGAAATTCTTTTTTTGCTTCACGAATACGTTCGGTTACATCCTCATCCATTAATGCCAGATCTTGCATCGAAACACTAAATTTATATTCTGATAGTCTGTCAAGGTCAAATCTAGCAGGGGAAGGTTCAAAAACGGATAATTCCTCCATATAATTAAAACAAATATTTAAATTAAAATTTTAGTATATATATATTGCTTGAAACACAAAACAAATGTGCTTGGCTCAAAATTGGATATACTTCTCTTTGTAATAAATCGTGTGTGAACAAATACAGCGGAAATCATGCACAAAGTATCAAAAATGGAAGTACAGGACCAATACCGTGTATTCAATGTGGTGTTGGAGTCAGAGGAAAAACTCAATTGTGTCTAAAATGTGGCGGGAAAAAATACAGGGAATTAAAACGATATTATGACAAAAAAAATAATACATCATCAGGTAAATCTCCTATACAAACCGTAGAAGATTATCTGGTTAGATTTCAAAACAATGATTTAGACAAATAATATTATATTTATAAATGGAGCAAAACGAATTTGTGAAACATCCTATAATAAAAAATTATGAAACATCCCGAGATGGTGTAATCAGACACTGTAGATTAAAAAAACCAGTCGGTAGTATTAATAATACTGGTTATTTTATATTTAATGTTGCTAGAGGAAAAAAATACTTATCAAGTAGATTCGTATTCGAATGTTTTCGTGGAGTAGTTGAAAATGGACTTGTAGTTGATCATATTGATGGAGATCCCCAGAATAATCGGTTATATAACCTGCAGGCAATTACACAAAGTCAGAATTCTGCACGTGGAAATACTGGAAAATATCCCAAGATCCCGAGGTCTGTTATATCCATGAATATACAGACAGGACAAGAAATAACTTTCCCATCAATTAATGCAGCTGCAAAATATTTTAGCATACATCCACAATCGGTACAATTTGTCGCAAATAAAACATACAAATCTGCATTTTCAATAAAATATGATCAGCTGATTATATTTGAATATATCTAACTCTCTATTCCTAACGAAAAACAGATAGTTCTACTGTCAATTTTCCCAAGGCTTTTGTTTAGCCATAATTACAGTCAAGGGTCAACCTTCACCGTCGCTGCTCTCAGCGTCATTATCATTTTTGACAGAATCAGATAACATAATCTTTCTTAATTGCATTACACGATTGTCCACGATCTTTTTTCTTTCGTATTCGTGAGACAGTTCGGATTTAATATTTTCGATCGAACGTGCAAGAGGTGCAAATAGCTTTACCTGATCGTCGTTTACCATAGCTAGTGATTCAAGCATAGATTGATAAATTAATTTTATAAATCTGTAGTTTGAAGGTAGTGTATATTTATTTTCAAATTTTCTCTGTTGCAGTGATTCAAAATCGCACATAATTTTCTGAGGGTCGAGATTATCAGATATTTTATTCCGTTATGTTTTAGTTTTTTAATAGCACAGATAATATCATTGATGTTTTCATGGTTCATTATATATATATTTATATATTTAAAATAAAAAAATATTAGCCCCCATGACTTTTTTTGTCAGGGAGCTGTTTTTGTGTGATATATGGTTATGAAATATATACAGATGGTTTATGATTTTGATTTCAGCAGTTTATAATTTTGATTTCAGCAGTTTATAATTTTGATTTTGATTTTTGGACGACACAAATATAAACTTATCCTAATGACATATGATTCTATGAACATGAAATATATACAAATGGTGATGACGAGGGAATCTTGTCTACGTCCAACAGATTTTGTACACTCTCCCCCCCATACAAAACCCTGGGGAGTGTAAAAGGTACACCCCTCAAGGGTGTATGATAGGAGAGTGTATTTTGTCTGTTGTGGATTTCGAGGAAATGCTCCGGGTTCCCCCAATTAAATAGCATCAGTCGCCAAATACAAGATAATATCTTTAGCATTTTTAGAGACTCGAACACGCGAGAGTCTGTAGAGCTTCGATCTACGTCCAACCGTCTTACCATTTCGGCCATCGTTCTCTTATCAATAATACAGTTAAATTTAAGTAATATATAAAATATTTGCGCTGCTGCTTCACTCAGCGATGCTTACAGAAAACAGATAGATCACTAAATAATTAACAAAAAACGATATATATCGTGTCGTAGGGACTGAAACCTCACAGTTTTCTGTGTAAAATGGAATTTTATATTTCTAGTTTCCAAAAAATATTTATAATTCTGTATAACATTGAGTCTATGCGTAAGCCGTAACAGCGGATATTGATTTATTCATATAGCGGATGTTCTTAAAATAACTTTACGCACAGCCGTTATATGGAATAATCAATATGCAGCCACAGCCTTCTAGATAATAGATTTCGATTATGCACGGATTTTATGTAAACAAAGAATACAGTATTATAGACATCCGGATATTTTTTTTTGTTATGATAAAAACGTATTATGATAACGCTTTATGAGCGTATATACAGGTTTATATTTAGTTCTTCATTTTTTGTGTCCAGAATACGATTGCTTTGGTCTGTGAGTTTAAAGTGTATTCTTGATAATAACGGATTATGAACTCGCAGGTACACGGGGTAAATTGGCTCTGATACAATTAACCAACCGGGAGGGACCAATGGGCTGAAACTGTATAATATGTACCCTTGCTGGGCCTGGCTAGACTTAGAAAGATCTACCTGATAGCTACCTTCAATAACATCACATACCAGATTGACTGCAATTGTTGTTGTTATATTTACAATGCCTGGCGATATATGACGTCCGGCAACAAAGGGATTGTTATTGTGTTTTAGTATAATCGGTGGTGGGGCTATTTTTCTCCATGATTCAATTACTCCCGGATAATATTCTTCAATAAGATCACTTAATGATTTCTTCATTTCAGCGTTATTTAAATCTGGTATAACAAATGTTTGTAAATCTTTTTCTGTTATTTTATAACGATCAAGAAATAATTGCCTCAATGATGGATTTGTGTAAAAATTTCCATCGAGTTTAGTCGCAATGTTTATAATACTTCGATTGGCGATGTATAAATCGAATAAGATACCATTTAAGTGTTTTATTGACTCGATTATTTGCTGCTTGACATTATGATCATAATGTTGAGATAATGAAATAAGTAAATTTCTTAAATCATTAAACGTTTTACCGTATTCAGGTTTAAGAGTATTTAAAAATTCTTTAAAAAATTCTTCATCAATAACATCTCGAACCCCCCCCCCCACCTCCCCTGGTGCCAGGATAATAAAAAATGCTGATCTATTTATCTTGGGAATTCTTTTACCGTCAAAATCGGTAAAGTAATATATATCGTTGTTTGAATCAAATTGAAATGTTATACGATTCCATGGATATTTTTCTCGATATTCTGGATTTTTAATGAATTTTTCTTCACTCGTTTTAAACTCATTTTTAGTTGGTTCTGAAACTCCATTATAAACAGGTGCGACTTCAGGCCATCCTAACACTGATCTAATCGAACTTGGATAGATATCTACGAGGTAGTCAGGAGAATTTATTTCAATAACCGCTGATAGTGTTGGTTCATGAACAGTGATTGCTATTTTAGATTCTTTCCCTGTAATAGATTTAATTCTGCGTTGGAACTCATCATTAATCTGTTCTATTTGATAACTGCCTGTTGAAATTCCAACAACTTGCCAATCAGGTGTTCCATCTGGTTTATTTTTATTCGCAAATACCAGTGAATTATTTGGTTGTTGTCCACCAAACGGTTTTGATCTGATATTAGGCCAACTATGATAAACACGTAATTGCGCTAATGCTATTTCCTTTGCTGGAATTGCGGTTGGAAAATTAACGCTAAATTCAGGATTGGTTGAACTTAATGATATCATAGTAGTTTTTGACGGTGTTGTATTAGCTACGATCTGCTGAAGTAATTCGCGCGACTCTGACATTATTATTATCGTTATTATTTAATTCTCCATCTTTCCGTTATTGTCATTAGCGATTATGAATGCTTCATCGTAGGTTTTCATTATCGTTACGAACTCCTCATCGGATATTTTACCATCACTGAGATATGCTGAAATATACGAGCATAATTTAGTGTATGCGGCTGTTGCTGTGTGTAATTTCATTATATACTCGTTTAGTTTATCATTCGTACATGTAGATATTTTCTTAGCGATAATACTGAAAATACCTGCGCATGTTGTTGCCGTTGAAACTATAATTGTTACAACTGCAGGCGCTGTCATCGTTATTGTTGATAGTAATAATCCAGTTCCAGCAACAACAGCAGAAACCGAGTATACCATTATATCAATAACAACCATACGTCGACGATATTTTTTTACTTTTATCGTGTAATCGTCGATGATATTTTTTAGTTTGGTTTGACACTCACATACTTGAGCGTATCTGTGACGTTGAACATCGATAAATGACTCTTGATTCATTATACTTATCTAGGTAACTAATTGAGGAGTTTCACATACAAATTCCAAGCATCACCAGTATAACGCTCTGGTTAAATTTTTATCAGATACCTCCAGCAGAAATGTTTCCTCCGCATCTTTATTTATTATGACGGATACAACTCCAGAAAAAGTATCGATTGAATGACGCCATGGAAATGTAGTAAATATACTAAATTTTGCTATGCTAAATATAGACAGCCTGTATATGCCAGTGACTTCTGCGGTGTGTTTGAGATTATTATCTTGCAGTGTCCATACTCCTAATCCTGATGCTACTGTGTATACTACGTTGAAGATCTGCTTGTGAGGTATTCCAGCAAGTAACTTTGTTACTAGATTCGTTTTTTCAATGATATTAGGAATTCCACTAACAATATCGTTGATTTTCATGTTAATGTCGGTAAGTTTTATGTCAACGACTGGTGGACTTCCAAAAAATTCGTTAATAGATCTGTTTACATTTCTACGAAAATTTAGAAATGTTTGTACATGATTAATATATTCAGTTCTAAATGTAGCAATTCCATCATTGATTGTCGTTAACGAAGTCGTTATTGGAATTTCCTTATCGTCGACGTATTTTTTAGTTGCGGCGTCGAAATCTGTTTCTGGTGTTCTCAGGTTATTAATACCATTATTATTCATGTCGAGAACTGCACGCATTATACCACCGCGCACTGACACGTACTTGGATTCTTGATCATCGACGTATTTTTTTGTTGCTGCGTCTGTATCTGCGATTGGATCTCCAAGATATGTAATTTTTCTTCCTGATATAATAATGTCACCGGTAAATACATCACCAGTTTTCTTAACATAATCGTTAACCGATTTACCGGAATCCTGTATTTTACCTTGATCAGTGAAAGTAACGATATTATTAACAACCACGTTGGGAATTCGCATAAGTACATCTGGTAGTTGTATGTTACTCGTTTTTAATCGTCCTTGTTTGTCCTGAAAAACGACGACTTCATTTTGATCCACACTTGTGATATTTAATAAATCATCGATTTCATTTCTAAGCTGATCAAGAGTTGCATATTTAGATAAATCGACCTTCTCCTTATCTTTGCGAGTAGATCTTCCATAAATATCTACCATTATATTTACTGATATCAGTTTAAGTGTTATGACGTAGTGTAGTGAACGCGTGCACGACTTTATGAGGCGGTGCTGTTGATTTTGATACAGCATCAAGCACAGCGAGGGTTTCACGACCGCATATTGGAGGATCAGTTATTTTTTTTACCAGATTGGAATATCACCGGTAACGTACTTTAAAAATTCTTTTGGTGGTGCTAATCCATACGAATCGAAATAAATAATTCCACGTGGATCAATTGCATATCCTACCCAGTGCGTGCCTGGACCAGAGTTTTTATCGAGATTAATAATACCGGTTTCAATATTGTTTGGTTTTTTTGGTAATTGATCGCGCATAAAAACACCTCTGAAATTTTTTATTTTTAATTGCTTAGCAGCATTAAGTAAATCAAAATTGGACATAGGTGATATTAATAAACTCCCCCACCTGTCTTTGTTGGAATAAACTTATATTTCTTGGTGCCACATTTCACACACTTGCCTGTAAGTGCACGTCTTTTATTTTTTGTTGTTATTGTCGTTAATTCAGTAGTATCGGTAGGTGCTCTGCATCGAACACAATATAAACTCATATTATTAATTATATGGATATAATTGACTTTTCAGCGACACGAAAACAAGAACCAGTAAAACACCATCCAGCGCTTCCGAATTCTATCAGAATGATTATAATAGGCCCATCTGGAAGTGGGAAGACGCAATTATTGCTCAATCTAATAATGAGATGGCTCAAGTGGGATAAATTGTATTTAGTAGCGCCATCTGTAGATGATCAGCGATGTTACGAAGTACTTAAAGATTTTAATGAAAACGCAAAATTGTTGCATGAAGACAGTGAAGTCATAGACTTTATTACTGATATTGATGAAGCACCATCCGTATATGATCTGGATGGATTCATTAATAATTTAGTAGTGTATGATGATGTTATGCTGGACAAACAATCCAATCCAGCTCGGATATTTTCACGAGGTAGACATAAAAATACAGATGTGATTTATGTTACACAGCATTATACACAAATTCCAAAAGTGATCAGGGATAATTGTAACGTTTTAGTTGTATTTAATGGCGTAGATAATCATACGCTGCAGAATATTTATTATACTTGGTGTTCTGGGGACATGGACATGAACAAATTTAAAAATTTCTTTTCAAAAGCACAAGCTGCCCCCTTTGGTTTTGTAACGATAAATTTACATGATCCTAGGTCAAGATATCGTATCGTATCGTAACGGACTTGATACAATTTTTGGATAAAAACCATAGCAGCAGTAGAGCTGAACGACAAAAAGTGGGTGACCCGCGAGTAAACAAATCGCATAAAAATCTTAAAAAAAATACGTCAACAAAAAGTAACGGAAATGAGCTAACCCAAACGATTTATTATCCGTTTTTCAAACTATATGGTAATAATAAAAGTTAGGAGGTTCGGTTTATGTTATTGACCTTTTTTTTCAGCCCCTGTAGGAACCTTTATTTTTTATAAATAAGGTTTCAGCCAAGTGGTCTGTTCAGCTCTACTGCTGCTCATACATACATACATACATACATACATACATTACATACATACATACATACAACCGACTGCAGACAAGCCGACCCAATTACCGACACACCGATGGTCCAATCCTGATACTTAGTTCTCGGCTTACATACATACATACATACATACATACATACATACATACATACATACATATTAACTGGCAGGAAAGAACTGTTGACCACATCAGTGACAATCATAGAGATAGAGGCAGAGTGAGGTGTATTGACAAATATATAGATATATAGACAGACAAACAGATGGACAGATGGATGGATGGATGGATGGATATACTGACTGATGGACTAACAGACACGCAAATAGACATATAGACATATATAGACAGACAAACAGACAGAACAATAGATAGATAGATAGATAGATAGATAGATAGATAGATAGATAGATAGATAGATAGATAGCCGAATATATCACTTGGCCTTGACAATATTTATTTTTGACTTCATCAAGAGATCTGAAGTCCAAACTGAAACTTAAGTGTATATCATCCATTGCACAGAATAAAATTGTAATCAACAGAGTTTTGATCAGCCGAATTCTCAGCACCTCGACTCAAGTCTTCAGACGTGTTTTTGTCCGGGTTAATTTAGCCTGGCTCCACTTTAATTAATTTAAGTCCGAAAGTTATATCTGGACGAATGACATTTGATTAGTCAGCTACAAGCAATGATCATTTTTTAGCCAATTAAGCAATCGGTTGCAGTAAATAATGCTAATTTTTTTAAGTTAATCAGTCAATGCGTTATAGTAAGTAATGCCAATTTTTCAGACTATCAATCAATGGGTTGTAGTAACTAATGTCAATTTTTCACCCAATCAATCAACGGGTTGTAGTAACTAATGCCAATTTTTCAGCCAATCAATCAATGGGTTGTAAACTTTACATGAATTCTAGACTTTAGTTTCATTGATGTTATCCAGAATTTGTCCGTATTTAATCAACAGAACTGGGAGCACGGTTTTATTAGGTTTAGAATCAAGCAACATGAGTTGGCCAACTTTTAAGTCTTAATCACATTTGAGCATTATCTGTTAAAAGTAGGTTTAAGTTTGTGAACATATTTGTAATAATAGGTCTTGGTATCTGACCTGATCTAATCTTTTATTAATATATCTCAATTACGGAATGTTTTGTATTTCGTAGTGAGAGTTATGATAAACAATGCAGAGGTCATGATTGCTGTGGTTACCTGTACCAACGGTATAATTCACGTTATCAGTAACGTATTAATTCCGCCCATGACGTGCCTTTCATCATATAAAAAATAGTTTTTTCAGCCTTTTTACATTACTTTTTGTTTTTATAGATGAGTTTTCATGTAAATAAATTGTGAATAAAATAGAAATTTCTTGCTTATTATTAATTTCAAGTACACTTAATGTTTGTAATTGTCTGGAATGATTTGATACGATGTAAAGAAAAATAAATAATATTCTCTCTCTCTCTCTCTCTCTCACACACACACACACACACACACACACACACACACACACACACACGCAACACACATACACACGCATACACAAATACGCATACACTCACACACATCCACACACGCACACACACACGCATACAGACACACACACACACATACACACACACACTGCTACACAACTGTCGTTTATTAAGGCTGATACTCCAGTACGTATAGCTTTATTATAAAACAGCATTTTTACTTTTCCCTGAATGTTTCTCATCCATTTAGTCCACACGCAAAATGTGATACATAAATAATCAAATACGAGTAATGATATAGCAGACGGGTGTGATTTTGTTTAAGCAAATATCACAATAGGACCATACATTTGTTAATAATATTTTGTTACGTATATGTAATTTAATTACTTGTGTGTTAGTTTTAAATTCTTTTTTATTTTATTTTTTTTTCATTACATGTTAATGTAATGATAACTTTATTCACTGGAATTGACATTTTTCCAGAAAACTCAGTTCAGGTCTTTCTAGCCTGATGAAAACGCAGTAGTGTTGCTACATTGTTTTTTTAGCTGACCTAGTTCCTGACCTTGATTCAGAATTGGTAAACACAGAGTGAAAATCATTTTTCATAATCAAGGTCATACTTGGCCTGCGTGTTAGTCTGAGTAAACAACCTTTTTTTAAATTCATTTCCAGTGTGGGAATCATTGATTTTTAGCTAAGGCTATACTAGAGTACGTGATAATTGACTTGTAGTTTGTTTTGTTTTTTTGCGCCGCTCGGACTAAGTGATCACGTGACCCCATCACGTGGGTCTGAATTACGTTTTAGCTGGGGCTAAAACTGAAGTTTTATAGTGAAATAGTCAGTAGTAAATTGATACCTTCGGAGCTCAAAGGTATTTTGTGTTGTGACCAGTTCGAGTTAAATTTTTTATTTAAAATAATTTATTCACCCTGGAAAATACTTGTGTTCATCAAAATTCTTGGACAAAGACATTTATTAGAAATTATTCTAAATTCTAAAGCCAGAATATTAATTTTAGTGATTCAATAAGGAACTGTTGACACGACAACACAGAGCTGGTTATAGAAGACGTCATTGCCTTCCATATTGGAACTTAATCGGGATTCGAATTTTGATTCTCTTAGAACATTTTAGTGAGAGGACTTATATTTTTAAATTCCAGGATTAGTTTTTGGATTAGATTCACAAGCCGTAAGTCCTTTTTCATATTTTTACTTTGTTTTCTAGGAAAATAAATTATTTTTGTTAAATTTTACAAATTCTTGTTGGCTTCACTCTTTTCTTTGTTACTTTGTACGAGCCTAGACACGTAAAAAGTTTAGAAGACTGAAATTTTACGATCATGTTGGTTGTACACAAAACAATAAACACGACTTAAAATAAGCTATGACAATCAGTATTCGCGTTTCGTGCTCAGCAAACAACGACGTGGTGAACATAAGGAGTGTATTCATGTATTTATTTAAAGTCACCAGATTTGTGTTTAAAATTCCGGGATGACTATGTAGTTAGATGAAACTTAATTACTGAGTTGACAAGAGGGTGTGTCTGTTACGCATGAAGGGCTACACCGCTGACTTTGTAGCAATGTTGCGGTGATGTATTCATGGTCGAGATAGCATAAGGTATGTTCCTTACAGTCACAACGATGGGTGCTGAAGCTCGCGGACCCGTAATCGAATCTCCATAGAGCAGAAAATTAAAATTCTCAAACCTGTATAATAATATTATTTATATATTATTATTTATTTTAAAATTGTGTAATATTATCAAACATTCTCCTGTAGCATACATGGAGTGAACTGCTTGATGTATATTTGTTTAATTTAACGACAGCGTCTTTGTGAATATTACAACCAAACACTAAGAAAATGATTATTGCAGAACGTAAGAGTCAAAAGATTACCGTGTCGGACAGTGCTTGTAAATCTTGACAGCAACAACATGTTTACCTTTATATAAATAAAAATATACAAACAAAAACATAAATTGATCACGAATCTTTTCTGTGGCTTCTTTTATTTTGCCATTTTCTTCGTTGCCGTTGGGCAGGAAGATCATCGTCAATGAGTTATTATTGACAAGTATGCATTATTCGGCACTTACAGGCGCCAAAAGTTGAATGCAATTTCAGCAGTAGATAAAATAAAAAGTTAAGAGGGCAAATCTTTTTACAGATATATAATCAAGGTTCCGTATTCAATAGTAAGTAATGCGAAGATAATATTCGAACAGTTCTGAAGCAGACCCAGTCACACACTGCGCCCGTAGATCAGTTTCCACGCTGTTGGTTTAAACGTAAGTAGAATAAGCAACATAGACTATGATCTGCCTTCGCATTATACGGAGGCAGATGTGAGATTATGCTGTTCCCAATCAAGAGCACGTTGTGCACGAACATTGCGGCAACTAGAACTTGGAATGAAAAAGACGGGTAAATACTGGAGGAAATTGCCTTTGTAATTTCATTCGACGTCAGACCTGAGAAGTTACTGTTGTTCTTTGTCCTGTAATGATACACAATAGGATATATATAATCACGTCATTCAATCATGGCAGTCGCCAAACAGAGATAAAGGTACTGGAAAGCCTTCTATATAAACGTTCTAAAATATTCAGCATACCGTAACGTCGGTCAGAATCAATGATCACAGTAATCATACTTGATTTCTTTATTTATTTATTTTGTCTACTGAAGCAATTTTATGTTTGTGTCTGGGTGGATTTGATAGACATGCACATAGTCATCTATCCAAACTTAAACACATACATACATACATACATACATACATACATACATACATACATACATACATACATATATGCATGCACGCACGCACATACTCACGCACGCACGCACACACACAGACAGACAGCATTCGTCATCAGCCTCGCTGTAACACGAGGCCCGCAACCAGAATCTATGACAATATTCATCATCGCATTCGCTGTTAACACAAGGCCCGCAACCCTATCTATGACAGTATTCATCATCACATTCGCTGTTAACACAAGGCCCGCAAACGGCCTGTATGACAAC
>JAECUM010066656.1:0-12086 GCA_016617855.1 Megalonaias nervosa | reverse complement strand
TATTGTCTACAAGATGGATGTCATGGTGGATATATTGAACCTAAGATCGGCGCTGTGTTAATTTACAGCCAACTATGTCTAATAAGAAGTCTTGTTGTGAAAACCTCATGAGGATATGACGATCATTTCAGGATAGGTAGCTAGCAGGACAAGCAGCGACAGCAAACTATTTAAAATCGCTATATCGACGGTCATATGGGATGTCTGGGTGTCATCATTTTCATTTTGGATCATTTATACCAGGGGATGAATCTCTGAGCAAACTAGCATGTCAATCCTCCAAGCTGTTGAGTAGGAGTAGCAATGACAGTGAACGGATGGACTACGACCAGACCATTCGCCATAGACTGTGCTAGTATCTGATTTATAGAGCCTAAAACTAGCAAACTGTGAAACCAACCATGCAGTGATAGAGTGAGAGATAAAAACTGTAACTGTCAGACTCCACTTAACAGCGACAAATAGTTAAAACACCTACGTCAGTGGGTTGTTTATCAGTTTACTAGGGAAACTAAAATATGGCAATTTAACATGAGCTCATTGTCTGTTTCATGATCCTGCATTAATTTCAGCCACTCTTGTATGATATGTGGAGATATAGAGGAGAATAGACTTGTAAAGTGAAGAGAAGGCAAACGATCGTTACTGATTTGTTGGTCCTGCAGGAACATCTTGAAACTTAACAAGATGAGATAATACCGGTAGCAAATGAGATTTCAAACTGGTTAATCAAATTGATAATTAACTGATGGGCATTTAATCTGCTGAACATCCACCAAAATCTTGTGTAGCAATAATTATGTCATGAATAGTAAACACACCCCTCATAATTTAATTATTTTCCACAAGCAACGAAAATATTTAACATCATCCAAAATAAAGTATTGTGATGACTCCGTGTTACTACTAATAAGTGTAATTAAGCTATCTATTTTTAGTTATCTAAACCTGTCAAAGAAATAGTGTTGACTTAAGAACGATAATATGACGTTGTAATACATTGCTCTGTCATTGAAAATTAATTTCCATTTTTGGTTATTTCAGAATTCTTATTCATTCTCACACTACGTGCAAACTGAAACCTCATTCTGATATTGGGGCTACTCTTGCAATGAACATTTTAAGAATAATTCAGGGGTAAATTTGTCGTCTCATTTTTATGTAACCACTATCTAAAAAAAGCATTGGCCTATGGCTAAGTCTTTGTGGTCCTTTTGAAAATCTAGATTGAAATCTGGTGTTGAGATACTTCCATCACGAAACCATAAGATAGTGTTTAGTTGTTTTTTATTTAATACATTGATCATGTTGCATGTATGCTCAATGTATATACATTTTCCAATTATGTTCGTTGGACTAAAACGGTATTAATCAATTTTACATCCTAATCCTCTTCGAATAAAAATAATGTGCATTAATTATTTCTTTGCGGGCAATCGTTTTCTTACAAGCCATCAATTTAATGATCCAATTACCAACTATACTTTTCTGACAGCTATAGTAAAGTGTTATTAAGTAATGAAAAACTATCCTTTCTATTTAAAACAAAATCATTGATACCTTAGTAATTTGCAACTTAGTAAAACTTTTTGAGTGTATAAAAGGATCACACAACACCTAGGATGGAATAGCCTATTGCAACCATGTTACCTTTATGTTGCAGTGACAACTAATATAAATACATACGAAGCTTATACATTTCCCATGGGTTTCCATAGCTAAATTTCCGCTTTGAGTTTCTGTGTAATGGTTTATATATATATATATATATATATATATATATATATATATATATATATATATATATATATATATCGCTTTTTGTATGAGAAATTTTGTATTTAGGTCACATAATATCTATCATCAAGATTTATTTTAAAAAAGGAAACTCACTTGCATGATTATAGGAAAGAAGACCAATACAAAGCAGATAAATGTTTGAGAACATCAGGACACTGGCAAGTGGCTGGATTCTGGTCTGCAATTAATCCTGTAAGATAATAATACTCAGCTCAGTTAGCAAATATTTCCATATGTAAAGAAAGAACAACATTCCATTAGAAATCTGCATTATTAAATATACCCGAATTCCTTTAAAGCTGAAATTGTATGGTTTCTTAAACTTGATTAGGTGCAAAATATTTTTCCTAAACCTTAACGAAATTTGATCTTTACCCAAAACATTTATGTTCAAATGTATTTTACCAGCACACTCTATGCAGAAACTGAAACTAACAAGCAGGGACTTAATTTATCACATTTATTGGCTTAATGAACTTGTAAAATGTTGTAATATCTAATGAAAGTCTTGACATTCAAATGACTTAGAAATAGTTGTTAGTTAGACGCGTACCCAAAGCTGCAAACTTCATCGCACCCACACCCAAATGAGAGTCTTGACTCAAGGAATTAAGAATAGACCTAGGGGTACATTTTAGTTGCAGATATATCCGGTTAAAATTGGGGATCTGAATAGTTTCAGTGTTACAAGCTAAGCGTTAACAATCAATCGATATTTATACGCCCAGAAGGATAGAATGAATATATATAGTCTATAGAATCCAGGGATAGCACTTTCTGTTCTGTTTGGTATATATTTATAATTCTTTGAAATAAAAAAATCCTATATACCTTGATTTCTTTCATGGGAATCTGGAACGACTGTGTATATATATATATATATATATATATATATATATATATATATATATATATATATATATATGAGAATTAATTACTAGGTCGTCATGCGAGTGTGTCTGCTACACACGAGTTCATATAACACCGATTCAGTGCCATCATGTTTTGGTGATGCGTGCTTAGTCGTGACGGGATATAGGCTGGTGAGTGCAGGCAAGGCGATGGGTGCCGTTTACTCGCGGACCTAGGGTTCGAATCTCCGTAGAGTACAAATTATAATTCTCTAACCTGTATGATAATATTATTTGTATTAAATTATTAATTCTGCCTACTATTATCAAGCATTCTTCTATAGAATCCAGGGATAGCACTTTCTGTTCTGTTCGGTATATATTTATAATTCTTTATATATATATATATATATATATATATATATATATAAAGCTAGAGAGAGAGAGAGAGAGAGAAAGATATATTATCGTGTGCAGTGCGTGCTCAGCCATTTAACAGCGTTATCATCACCAACATGCAGTGCCTGCAGTCCACCGGGGACCTTTATCAGTGGACAGTTGTTCACAATTTGTGACATGGTCTGAAGGTGTCCACAGAAACAGGAAGAGCTAGCGGCCTGTCCCCATCGGACAAGGTTAACTGCACAAGGACCCCGTCCTGTCCGAAAGCGGTTCAGTGTGGTCCACAGATGACGTGGAAGGCTGAAGCCAGGAGGGCAGACAGATGGCACAGCTACGAGCGAGCGGTTTACAACATCTGTTGAAGACCACTAAACGCTCCATTCCGAAATAGCTGTCATATCCTCCGGCAACGGACCAAACCAGATTTAGAAAGAAAGATAGACAGATAGATATCTTGTGACCCATGGGCATTTGGTATTGGGTCTAATACAAAACCTCATTTATGACATGCTGACAACCTCGTACACATAACAATTCTCAGACATAATAGTCTTATTAACTGAGCATGGGAAATAGTTTGAAATTATGTGAGACAGACACACCCCTCTCCAGTTAAGCAAAGTGCACATCTACTATCACCAAGTCTCCATCTTGAATGATACCATTGTTTCACGCGTTGACACATCCAGCTGTGTACATGCCAACATTATAAATGCAGTTTTAAACATATGAATTTTTACAAGTCTATGCTCTTAAAATAAGTAACAGAAAGCGTGAAGACAACAAGCTTTATGAACTTTACCTAACAATTTATCTCCCTAGAACACAAAGTGAAAATTGAGAAAGAAAAAAAAAAAACAGACTTATGGTATTGCGAATTAAATCCAAATTTTAATCCAAGAATTCGGAAACAAAAGTCCTATCAATGAAAAGTTCTATCTGAATCTCAGTTGCAATCCGGATGAAATTCAAGATGGAAGGCGATGACGTATGTAATAATCTACGAAGTGTACATGTGTCCACAGTCTCTTTTTGAATCATAGAAAATATTATTCCAGATTTAAGTTCCAGTTAATGTCTTGATCCAAGAATTCTATCAAAACACTTTTGTATTTCCAGGAAAAATAATCACATGAATTCAATAATTTGAAGAAAATTAAAATTCAGCCCAAACTGGTCACAACATCACACAAATTAAAGTGCTAGGTGTTAGAGCATGACTGACAAAATTCTGACAGTCTCAAGATAATATAGTTCTCTGTTTGACCTCAGGTCACAAATTAGCATTTTCTAAAATCCATTACCTAGTGGAAAATAACTTTCTAGTATGATTTAATGAGCCTTGTTTATTTTAAATATAATAGGCTATAAAATTCACTTGGGAATCTCCAAAAATGCTGACCCAAATCAACATGTTTCCATAAATGAAATTACAAAAGTCAGTCAGGTCAAACAGAACTGAACTCAATTTTGAACAAGGTCAAGTCCAGTAAACAATGTTACATTACAATAGCATGTAATAGAATAAAAAAATAAAACTAACAGACAAATAATTAAGTTACATATACATAACACTTCCCCTAATAAAGAAACGAAAGATGTATCCAACAAAGCTTTCTTTTACTATAAGTCAAATATACATGTGGTAAAAAAAACATAAAATCTTATGAATGACAAAGTATACATAACACAATATATTTCATAAATGCGTGAAAGTGCATCTGCTATTAAATTGTCTTTTCCCTTGATGTGCCTGATGTCAATATTATATTCTTGCAACAACAAACCACACCGTAATAACCTCTGATTTTTGTTTTTCATCTTGTCGATGAAAGTAACATCTTGTGATCACTAAACACATAATCGGAGAAGGAGCAGAACTAATGTAAATTTCAAATTGTTGCAATGCCAATATCAAAGCCAACTATTCCTTCTCAACTGAAGAATAATTTCTCTGGTGCTTATTTAATTTCTTAGAAAAATAGTACACTGGATGATCAACTCTATTTTTATCTTCTTGAATCAATACTGCTCTAACCACAACATCACTTGTATCAACAGATAGTTTAAGTGATTGGCTGAAATTTGGAGCTGTAAGAACTGGTGCACTCATGCGTATGGCCTTTAACTTATCAAAAGCCTCCTGACATTTTTCAGACCAATCAAACTTGGCTTTCTTGCTCAATAAATTTGTCAGGTGTTCAACAATTATGGAAAAATTGGAACAATATTTCCGATAGTATTCAGCCATACCCAAAATTCGCATCAGCAGGTTTTTGCTGATGGGCACAGGGAATTCAGAGATAGCCTTGACCTTAGGATCTATAGGTTTAACTTGTCCATGTTCCACAATATGTCCTAGAAATGTTACACAAGCACGGCAAACTCAAGTTTTGGATAAATTGATTGTCAAACTTGCATCAGTGAGTCTGTCAAAGTATTTCCGAATTGTCGCTAAATTTTCTTTCCAGGTGTCGTTGTAGATGATGACATCATCGATGTAAGCATCATAATTATCTAGACCGGAGGTAATCATGTTCATTAAACGTTGAAAAGTAGTTGGTGAACCCTTCATCCGAAGTGGAATCACTTTACATTGATAAAGTCCATCTGGAGTCACGAATGCCTAAATTTCCTTTGCCTTTTCAGTGGAATTTACAAACATCCTTTCAGAAGGTCAAATTTGGTGACATACTTCGCATTTCCAATTTTAACAATGCAGTCATCGATTCTTGGCAATGAAAATGAATCTGTTTTAGTCACACTGTTCACCTTTCTATAATCAGTGCACATGCGGAAGTATTATCTGGTTTTGGAACAAGCATACATGGTGAACTCCTATCACTTTTACTCAACACTACGAAATTATTCTCCAGCAAATACTGAATTTCTGTTTTCAAATATTCCTGTTTGAGAGGGTTTATCCTATACGGGTGTTGTTTCACAGGTGTGGAATTTACAATTTCAACGTCATGGTAGATTTTATTTGTTCTTGCAGGAACATCTGGAAATAAGTGCTCATATTCGAGTAATAACTGTTTAAATTCATTCCTTTCTTGTTGTTGCAAGTGTGAAAGTTTCTGGTCCAGATTATCTATAATTTCTGAATTCCGAAGATTTGTTACTCCAATATCAATATAGTCCAATTGCATTCCTTCGCTAAAATCCTGACTGTTTACTAAAATGTGTAGTAAACAAAAGGGAATTTCCACATTTGAAGACTCAGATTGAGATAAAAATATGTATTACAAAACCGTAACCACTAATTCAGCTCAGGTACAAAATGCATTTAATTTCGGACACGGTCAAGTCTAACATACAATGTTACATTATCAGTGGCATATAATGAAATAAAAAATAAATGCTAACAAACAAAACAAATTAAATAGACATAACAAATAGTAGTAGTAGTAGTACTAGTAGTAGTAATTATAGTAGCAATAGTAATATTTTGTTATTATCGTAGCATTTCACATCATAATCTAATTCTTGTCCAAATCTTGCTGTTTTATTTTATATACTTATCTTTTGCAAACAATAAACATGTGTTTTAAATCTCCTATAACACATAGAATTTATGCTGATAAAATATGTGGTGGTTTAGAAGACAATAATACTGATCTAGTGATCAAAAGTTGTAAACGCTGGATTGATGTCCTGGATTGGTTACATATATGCAACATACTAACTTTTGAAGAGGAAAAAGTATTTTGTTATACGTCCAAGTTAATAGGTTGGCAGTATTGTTTGCGGCTAACTGACTATATATTGCTCTGTAAACAAAAATTACATTATACAATTAGGTTCATTATCATTCTGAATTTCAAAATGCTTTCAAGAAAACAAGATGCCTTTATACACGTAATGCCCGATCTGTGTGTGCAATGACAAGGTCACTACATGAAAGCATGTATGTCTTAAGTGTATGTGAGAGATATATTATTCAGATTAAGCTGCACTGTTCTGTTTAATTATCAAGTATTGGTTGCATCTGTATTTTAAGCAAATTCAGTTAACAACATGTCATGTTAGATACACACTAAAACGTTTTGAAGACGAGTGCTCATTTGCAATTTAAAACGTTGCAAACAGCAGCAATAAATAAATTTTGTTTTCTTTGCCACTAATGTATTAATC
The DNA here is from genome assembly GCA_016617855.1 of Megalonaias nervosa. NCBI lineage: Eukaryota > Metazoa > Mollusca > Bivalvia > Unionida > Unionidae > Megalonaias > Megalonaias nervosa. The sequence continues at coordinate 4,896 of JAECUM010066656.1, read as the reverse complement.
TCATGCGCGTTCTGATAATCTAAAAGCCCATCAGCAGCGCTCCTGCATGCTTCTTGTTTGTGCCGTTATAGTGGTCAAAATCAATAAAGCAAGATTTCATGGAATAAGGCATGACAGTAATTTGGTAATGCCTTTTTATGGTGACTGGGCAATATATGCATTTCGTAATAGGTTGCTCGCAGCGAGATTCCCATATAGCACGATGTGCACGGGTACTTTACCCCTGGTAGTGTCGTGGTTTCAAAGGATAAGTATGGAAATCATCCTAGGGGATCGACGCCTAGACAGCCTGTGAAATCGACTGAGGCAAGTAGGTCTGGTAAGGATACAGGTCGTCAGGGTATACAATGTTATGCATGTAATAAATGGGGTCATGTACAAGTAAAGTGTCCAAAAAGGAGGTGTCCTATACAAAATGTAGCCGTGGCTATAGAGAAAAAAATAGGTCCGCTAGGCCTATTGAGATCGAATATGGTATCCCATAACTCGGTACGTGTCTTTTTCCTGAAGCGCGGGTACCAACAGCGAGAGGTGCCGATAACGGTCAAGAGGTCATTGTTTTGTGTGACACTGGTTGTACAGGTGTGGTTATCAAGCTGAGTCTCGTGAAGGATAGCCAAATGCTCGGGTGGGAGTATCCCTTCATGCTACTAGATCAGACGAACATTCGCATACCCGTCGCAAGAGTGGAAATTGAAACTCCATTTTTGATCGGAACAGTCGGTAAACTCTGCATGGTTAACCAGATTTTCAATCTGGCGATAGGCAATGTGGAAGGTTCCTGTCTTCCGGCCATGACAGATTTTAGAATACCTTTAACTCAAACAGTTGAAACGCGAGCGCAAGCCCTGCAAGAGAAAAACCCCTTTCAGAAATTTAAAGTTCCCGAATCTATCGATGGAATTTTGTAGGACGAATTCATACGAGAGCAAGAGCGTGACGAATCGGTGAAATAGATTGCAGAAAAATCGCGCTTGACGCCATTAAACAGTGCAAGGGTGGGGGCAGCACAAAGTTTGTACGCAGGAGTAGGTCAATCCACAGTGAGTTTACCACACAAGAGGGTAGGATATATTGGCAACTGGTTGCGCTCCAGAAACACAAATCCCGTGTACTGAGGGTGACGTTTGAATCTAGCATGGCGGTTCATCCGGGTAAGGGGAAGACCGGCAGCAGAGTACTGGCTGAATTCTACTTGCATGGTGTTAACAGCGACGTCACGCGGGTTTTTGTGGGTATTGTGACGTGTGCCAGATAACCGTATCTAAGGGAAGGCTCTCATGTGTTCCCGTGTGGCAGACGCCTTTAATAGACACACCATTTAAAAGGGTGGCTGTGGATATTGTTGGGCCAATACAGCCTGTGATCGATAGGAAAAACAGATATATCCCTACTCTTGTAGATTATGCAACCAGGTACCCTGAAGCCGTAGCGTTGCCAAGTATTGAAACGGAACGGGTGGCCGAAGCGCTGATTGATATATGTAGCAGGTAGGGGTGCCGAAAGAAATCCTTATGGATTGCGGAGCCCAATTCACTTCCGACCTCATGAGTGAAATTAGTTGGTTGTTGTCCATCAAACACCTGAACACGACACTGTGCATCCCATGTGGAATGGTCTAGTGGAGAAACTTAATGGTACCCAGAAACAAATATTACCGCACGTGTACGCGGAGCGTCCGCAAGACTGGGACCGTTATTTGAAAGCTGTTCTGTTCGCGTATCGCGAGGTCCGCAAGAAAGTTTGGGGTTCTCGCCTTGTGAACTGTTGTACTGGAGAACGATTCGAGGCCCTATGCGAATCTTACGTGAACTTTGGACAGGCTATTTCACCAGCGACGAGGTAAAAACTACTTACCAGTATGTGCCTGACTTGCGCGAGAAGCTTGAAAACACTTTTCAGATGGTGCATGAAGAACTTTTAAGATAGAGTTGTAAGTATGCAAAGCACTACCATCGCAGGGCGCGTAATAGGAAATTCGTTTTGGGCGATCAGACGCTGGTGCTTCTTTCTACCTGCACAAACAAATTATAAGTTCCATGGACAGGTCCCTACGAGGTTAAGGAGGTCAATGGTGATATGGACTATAAAATTGACATGAATGGCAAATTGAGCGTATTTTATGCTAATATGCTACAGCTATACGCCAAGAGACGTGAAGACGCGTTAGAATAGGTAGTATTGAAAGTGGTTTGTACAGCGGCTGTTGAAGATGACGCGGTGGGAGATCTCGAAAAAGAAACTCCTCTAGAATATCATTCAGTGTTGGAAAAAAGGGATAGACAAGTAAATGTGAGTGCGGAGTTGTCCAACTACCAGGGTCAGCAGATCAGCGAAATCCTGGGAAAATAATCAGATGTATTCACCGACAGACCAGGATGCACAACATTGGTAGAGCTAAAAACCAAGCTGAATACGTCTGATCCGATTAGGATAAAAGGTAACCCAGTACCCTTGAATGTACGAGAGGCGGTGGATGAAGAGGTTAGTGAACTGTTAACTTAGGGGTGATCGAACCAGCTAATTCACTAGGTTCGTCTCCTGTCGTTCTAGTCGGGAAAAAGGACGGCACAAACAGTTTTTGTATTGACTTCCGTCAATTAAATAAAATCATGATGTTCGATGCCGAACCGATGCCAGACATGGTGGGTCTTTTGCGAAATTGTCGGGTCACCAGTACATTTGAACATTTGATTTATCCAAAGGATATTGGCAGGTACCCATCCGCGAAGAGTCCCGTCAATTGACGTCTTTTGCTAACCATAAAGGGCTGTACAAAGTTAAGGTAATGCCATTCAGATGGGTAAGTATCAATGCCACTTGTCGCTTGATAAGCAGGTGACTAAAAGGTTTAGTAAGCGTTAGTAGCTTTGTGGACGACATTTTTGTGTACAAGGATACTTTGAACGAATATCTATCAGTTCTGACTGATCTCTTAAAAAGACTCCGCAAAGCGAACCTCATGATGAGACCCAATAAATGTAGTATGGGATATACAGATTTAGAGAGCTTGGGTCATATGGTCAGTGGATCAAGGAAGTTAAAACGTCACCACAAGCAAGTAGAAGCAATTAGAAACTCCCTTAAAACAGTTTAAAATACTCCGGTTCGTTCGTTTTGGGGTTTAGTTGGGTTTCATAGGCAAGATGTGCACGGGTACTTTACCCCTGGTCGTGTGCATTTATTTTTTTGTATTTATTGGAGACATATTGACTTAAGTGACACAATGATCGCTTGGATCTTGTCAATTAGTGTCAATACTCTTACGATTTACAAGAGCCATAGGGGTCAGTGACAAATAATATACAAGTCAAATTTGTAAGCGTGTATGTGTAATATATCATTACATGAAAAATGGCTAAAACCCTAAAACAAGAACAACAGCAACAACAAGTAAAACTAAGGGTATTGCTTCGTTCCTAGCTAACGTGTAAGTTGGGGTTGGAGGGTGGGGGGATAATCCTGAAGCATAGAATTCACCCTATATACAGCGAGGTGTAATGTTAACTTGCAGAATTAATAAACTCACCTCGGTTCACAGAAGAACGTGGACATAAACCGTTCCCCGAACTGACTGAAGTTTATCCAACCACTGCATATTTACGAGGTAAATATGTGATGCAATTCCGACTCAAAATCAAATTTGTTTACATATTCTGTAGTCTGCTGTTCCATGTCAAATGCTGGAAATATCCGGTCACAAATACATTACAGTAAATAAGGTAATTTCTGTATTCAAGAAACAGTCTTTCAAAGGAAAATTGCAACAATGTAATGTTGAGTTGTGAATGTGACAATTTAGGTTACGTAAACATAAACCGTCTAAAGCATTCTTATCGATGCTGCATCAAGTAATGTGGCATCACGAGCATTGGATATTCTGTGTTGAAAAATAATTGTATACGTGTAACCTTGTCTGTTTATTTGGAAACACGCTTGTTCTTTGACTTATAGCTTGCAAGAAAAGTCTAATCTACTTTTAAAGATTAATGCTAGTTCAACTTTGCTTGGGACTATTTTGTACGCACAACAAATGAAACCCGCAACGTCCGTCAAAATGGATGACATTATTCGTTCTTCTTTCTATCTAAATAATTTCCACTGAAATAAAAACTATGTGATAAAACGAATCTCAAATGGGTAATGTTTTAATATAATATAAAATTTATGAAATTTGTTGAATAATGTCCAGCTTTTGCTCGCCAAGGCTTCCAAAAGCTGGAGATTATGAAACTCGTTGAATAAATTCAATATATATATATTGTTATGTATCGGCTCGTTTAAGGTAACAAAAGAAAAAAGCGAAGACAACAAGCTTTGTAAGTTCTAACAAAAATAATTTATTTCCCTAGAAAACACGGTGAAAAAGGTGAAAATATTAAATAGGACTTACGGTTTGTGAAGAAAATCCAAACATTTATCCTAGAATTGTGAAAATATGTAAGTCCTATCAATAAACAGTTCTAACTGAATCCAAATTGAATCTCAAGTTGGTTCCAAGATGGAGGATGATGACGTCAGACGAAGTCTTTACATAAATGTCCAGAATTTCTAGTTGAACCACAATTTCTACTATTCTGTTCCAATTTAGAATCAGTTTTACTAAATGTCTTTGTCCTAAGCCACTTGTATAGTTCTCCAGGGAAAATAATTATCATTTAAAAGTAGATGAACTCCTATAGCTGTCATCTATAACAAGACACATCTCGAGCTCTACAGATGTAAAGAAAAATAAGCTCTTTCCCGCACAAGAAAAATAATGCCTTCTTCTTCAAGGTATAGAAACGACTCTGAACGACTCTGACAATTTCGCAGGGACCAAGTGTTTATAAACCGAACTAAAACGTCATTTCATGCACACGCACGAAGAACGCGTGGTTATTTCAACATCTGACA
>JAECUM010066653.1:0-16988 GCA_016617855.1 Megalonaias nervosa | reverse complement strand
AGTTAGCACGCGGCACCATCTGTACATTAATATTTGACTTCTAAACACCTGATCCAGATAACCATTTCTGATTAGCACAAGCGTTTCGATTACGCAGTGACAGCTAATCTCTCACGTTTGAGTATGATTGACACTTTTATATCATGTATTGCTAATTATCCCCATAAAACAATCCGCCTTTTCTTTATCTAGAAGATGGATAAGATATATTTGATTGCTTCCGTAAAATTCACCCAGAAATATTTTTGAAGACGCATATAATAAGGGTCGCTCTCCGGGAATGGTATTCTGATTTAAATTAGGTTTCTTACTAAACGCTGCGAAGACGACAGATAAAATATCATCTTCCACCAGCATGGAAAATATATTCATAAAAGTTAATTTGCTCATGTGTTATATCTATTATTATTCAACATTAAAGCGTTTGAATTCTTTGTACAAATGGAAACAATTCAAACTACGTATCTGTTCAGAGGCGTGCATTTTGATTTCTTTTCGAAACGCGGACATTTGTCAAGGAATGCAATTACTGAACACTTTATAAACTTAATATAATTACAATTGATCAAAGTCATTATTCTGCTCTAGTGCCACCAACAATAAACTCTCTCTCTCTCTCTCTCTCTCTCTCACACACACACACACACACAATCGATTTTTAGAAAATTATAGTATGTTTAAGAAACAACGACAAAACATAACATTAAATACATCACAGTATGTGTACCACGTAACCGAGGAATTTATAATGGCGACCTGGTTTGCAACTTTGTATCATTGATAAACACTGTAGATAAATCCCAAGGAAAGTGCACACGTATCGTTACGACGAACCATATTCTTGTAGGTTACTTGGTGTAATTTCTATTTCAAGATTTCAATCCAGTCCAAATTCATTTTCTCCCTCACTCCACATTTCTGCATAGTTTCTCCGTTATGCATGAGAGTGGAGGGGGAACAAAAATCAGAAAGGATTGTGATGAACATGTGTACCATATTAAATTCATTTAGAAACAAGGATTATAAATACTTTTTATCGTTATTTTCATACGTCACTAATGATTAATATGTGGAAATTCATCATTGATCTAGAATCAACTGCAGACGGTCGCTAGAATGTTTATATATGCGTATTATTGCACCATGGGCTGATCACAATTTGATATACCAATAGTATTGGTATATTGGTACGTCAAATTGCTTTATACCAATACTTTAAATGCCATGTTATTTTTAATATATATATATATATATATATATATATATATATATATATATATATATATATATATATATATATATATATATATATATATATATATATATATATGGGCATTGACTTATTGTATTGTTGGTAGATCTTGTCTACATTTATATAGACTTCTTATGTTTTTGTTCTTGCAATTAAAGTTCATCATGCAAACTTGAAATAGTTAATGGCATTTGGTTTCCCGAATTCCTGAGAAGTATCAAGCGTTCAGTCATTCAACCAACCAAGCAATCAATCAATGAACCATTTAGTTAACCAAACAATCAATCAGTTAATCAAACAATAAATTAATCAGCCAATAAACCTATACATCGATCAACAAATCAATTTCTCAATCAATCAATCAAGCAAGCAATCAATCAATTAATCAGTCAACGAACCAATCAACCAGCCAGCGAATAAAGCAATTAATCAATCAATCAATCAATCTATCGATTGAGAAACCCAAAAGAGATCGATCAAGCTGTAAGTCAATAAATCAATCAATCAACCAATACATTTAATCAGAAAATCAATCAAAAATGGATAAACTGATCAATAAATCAATCAATTAATCTATCAATCATCCAATCAATGAGTGGAACAATAAAGCAAGAAACCAATCAACCCATCAATCGATTTGTTGATTGTGTTATGCGTATTAATTATTTTATTGTGTGCTTAACTTTTGTCCATGGTTCCAAGTTGTAATTAACCATTTTACATAGATAACTTTTGTCCATGACTGTAACTTACAAAAATGTTTGCGTAGGAAGAGTTCAAGGTCAGTTTTATTTACAGTTGGACTGTTTTTTTTGTTGCAAACCTTCACATTATGTTACAGGTCAAGTGAAAATAGGCGTAAGTAGGGATTTTATAAAACAAATAATTAATCCATGTTTAATATTAGTCTTCGTGAATCAATGATCAGAATGTGAAGTTGAGTTCAAATGTAATTTGCGAAAAATTATTTATTTAAAATATTTCATTGGAATTGCTAAAATGCTTGTTGACTATTGGATTAACACAGTATTTTGGATTATTGCATACTCATTCAAAAATATCATGGACTGCATCATTATGGCACATCAGAACATTGAAAACTATTGGAATGCGTTCGGAATATTCCATATTTTTGGACTTGTGATAAAACATTTACGTTTATTTGGGATTTACTTCACAATACTGTAAGTGTATCTTATATTTTCACTTTGTACTGTAAATTAATAATTTGTATGCTAATTTTACTTGACTTGTTTATTTTCTTTCTGTTGTATACTTTAAAACATACAGTCGTAACGGAAATTGGGTGCTCGTCAGGGATCTGTAATTTTAAAAACATTTCAGAGACAGTAAAATTGTCTGTCAAGTTTCAGTTGCTCTTGTTTCGGAATTTTCATTGTCTCTGGTAGGGATTTCAATTTCACACATTTGATAAATCATTAATAAAGCCAGAAAGCATTCACAATGTCATCGAATGTTGAGAACAGTTTTCAAATCCTACTCAGGATGGGCTAGAGTCTACGAGTTCCTTGAGCTTGCCAGACATTATGTTCCTTCTGATGTGAAAGAATCTTCAAAAAGGCAAGAAATAAAAAATATTTTGATTCAGTAATTGGTGAGAAAGGCTATTTTGGATAATAGTGTTTTCGGTTTGATTTGTAGGTCTATCTTGTTTTGAGCGGAGATGAAAGGAATTATAGCTATAAAAAAAACCCAAATATAACTGGAATTATTAAAGCTCCAGCTTAAGAAGAAAATAATGGAAATACAAATGCATATGCAGAGCGAAGAAAAGTAATGCAATATAAATTAAGCGCATTATAGCTGATAGGTGGATCATTCTATCAGCACCCCTTTACACACATGTTCAGGCTTTGATGTTACCAGAACTATCATGTTAGTACCCACTTTTCAAGAAAAGAAGTAGATAAATGCTTTCTTTACTTTGAGAAAATTGCTGAAACTTGAAGTGGACAAGAGAGCATTGGACTTTATTATTGCAATGTTGCACCTCTTGGCAAAGCTCTGGAAGTCTACACTTCACTGTCGATACAACAAAGTGCTGATTATGATGTGGTTATGGAATGTATCTTGAAGGGTTATGAGTTGGTACCTAACGCATATCGACAAGGGTTTAGGAAATGTAGGAAAAGAATCTGGACAAACCCATGTCCAATTTGCAAGGAAAACATAACAACCGTTTGGTAGGTAGTGCCCAGCCTAGAAGGTTGGTCAAGATTACGAAAATCTCAAACAGCTCATATTAGTTGATGAGTTCAAGAATTGCATCCGTAGTGATATCAAAACCTATCTTGATGAGCAGAATGTAGAAACGTTGGAAAATGCTTCTCGCAAATGTGACATTTATTCTTTGACTTACAAAGTTTCTTTTGACAGTAAGGCATCCTCCCAAGAATTGTTTAGTACAATGTCATCTCAGTCTCATGCAAGCATTTCCAAGTCTCAATCTAACAGAACATTTAGAAAGCAAATGTCTGATTCAGACTTATCTCTTCCTACCTGCACTTATTACAAAAAGAACGAATATGTTATTTCTGATTGCTACAGGTTAAAAAAAAAACAAGCAAAAAATTAAAGACAGAGTTATTCCATATACTCCTATTTCAAAAAGCTAAAAGTTACAGTCTTGGTATGGAAGCAATACATATGCTGGGTCAAACAAGCTCCAGGCTGATTTTCTTTTTGAATAATATGAACCGTTCATATCAGAAGGTTCCATATCACTTATTGGTGATTCTGCCAATCCTACACCTATAAAAATATTAAAGGACACAGGGGCTTCTTTCGAGTCTATTGATATCAGGTACTTAGCCTTCCTCTGAGAGGTTTTCATGTGGTGAAAGTATTCTTATTCTGGGAGTAGACTGCGGATTTGTTAATGTTCCTCTCAACTGTGTCACTTTTTTTATCAGACGTAGTTTGCAGACCCGTGACTACTGGCGCAGTGTCCTCTTTACCAATTGAGGGTATTCATATATTACTAGGCATTGACCTAGCTGGAGATAAGGTCGTTCTTAATGAACTAATAACTGATAAGCTTTGTTTGGATAAAAGCAATTGATCATATGGAGAGTACAATCCCATATTTGTATCCTGCTTGTAAAGTTACCAGAGCTATTGGCAAAATAAACGCTTTCGAATAATGTTGATCAGGAAATTATTCCTATAGCTGACACATTTATTGGTCAGTCTTTTGACCCTCGTTTTGCTATTAATTCTCTTTATTTTAATGACGGCGGCAAAAGATAATCACTGGTTGTCGAACAGAACAAGATTATGAGATATCCTGCTTGTTTCAGAGAGAAGGAAATTGATGTCACCCAAGTCCAATATTTTACTTTATAAAAATGAGGTTCTTATGAGGAAATGGAGACCACCTGAGATACCCTCTATTGACGAGGGCTCGTTAGCAATCAAGTTGTCGTTATGAGTTCATATAGACAGGAAATTCTTAGTGTATGCCATTAAAAACCTTTGGCTAGTAATTAAGAACATACTCTAAGGCTCATACGCATCCTATTCCCGCCTTTGATCAGCCGTTTAGCATAGAAATGGTAGACGATATCGGTCCGTTACATAAAATCAAGTCAATACGAGTTGACAATAATGCATGCGTCCACAAGAGTTCCAGTGGCAATTCCTTTGAGTAATATTAAAACTAAAACCATTGTAAAAACAATGATAAAGTGTTGTTGTTTTTACACTTATTGGCCTTCCCATATTTGTCTGCTCAGATCTGGGGTAAAATTTTATGTCCGTAATTTTGCAACATGTTATGAATGAATTTGGCATTTTCAACATTTTTTTTTCTGTCTTTCATCCTGAAGTTAGGGGGCTTTGGAAATATTTAATCAAAGTTTGGAGAAGATTATCCGGCTATATTTCTTTGATACTATAAAGGATTGGGATGGGGGTATATATTTGCTGTTGTTTGTTATTAAGGAATCAGCACAAGAATGACTAGGTTTTTATGCTTTTAAACTAGTTACAGAAATTAATGTAAATATATTAAATTAACAAATATAAGTTATAAAGGTCATGTGATGTAGCAAGAACTAATTTTCACTCTACTCAGTCAAAACTGAAATTATAGTTCTGGTTCTCTTCTCAAATCCTCTTCACACTAAGCACTATGGTCCTTATATAGTTCCAAAGAAAGTAAATGAATTAAATTATATCATTAACTCTCCTGCGTAACTGAGACAAAAATAATTTTGTCATATAATTATATTAAAGGAGTATGTTAATAGAGACAGCACAGTTAATTATGCAATCCATTTAGTCTTACCCGTCCCACACAGTGAGAATGCAAAGGATGGAGTGACTTTGGTTCAACCTATCTTCGGAATTAAGAAGTATTAAATAATCTTGGCCAGAAACATCCACTACCACAAGCACAAGAAAAGAGTGAAGTAAAGCAACTGTTATGTGAATATGAGAATTTGTTTCTTGCTGTTCCAGCACGAACAAATACAATCTATCATGACGCTGATGTTTTAGATTCTACACCTGGGAAACAACATCATCATAAGATGAATTATTTCAAGCAAGAATATTAAAAAGAAATGCAATATTTACTAGAGAATGATTTTATTGAACACAGTTAATGTAACCGGAGTTCATTATGCTTGCTTGTGCCTACACCAGATAATGCATACCGTATGTGCACAGACAATAGAAAAGTAAATAGTGCCATCAAAACAGATCAATTTCCAATGCCAAGAATGTTCACGTAGCCAGATTTCAAGGTCATTCTTGTTTACGGTTATACTGTTTTTTTTTCCCCCGTTTGAAACCTTCACATTATATTACTTTATAGGTCAAGTACAAATGTATATAAATAGGGATTTGATAACCCAATAATTAATTCGCGTTGTATATCAGTCTGTGGGAATCAATGATCAGAGTTTTGTTCGGATATAGTTTTAGATTTATTATTTATTTACAATATTCAGTGGAATTAATAAAATTCTTATTGACTTTGGATTGACACTCTATTTTGGACAATTGTGAAGTCATTGAAAGACATTCTGCATTGCATTATTGTGGCACATCAAAACACTCAAAACTATTGGTATTTATTCGGAACATTCTAAATTTTTGGATTTGTGATAGAACCTTTCAGATTATTTATGATTTAACTCACAGTAAGTGTCTCTTAAATTTTCAGTTTGTATCTTGGAGAAATAAATTATCGATTTTACTTAAACGTTTTCGTTCGTAACAAATGGAGATATGAGGAGAATATAGCCATTACATAAGGCTTTGAAAACATCTTGTCCAAACAAATTAACATCATGACTAAATTTAAATATTAGCCTCATTTTTATTTCATAACATTTGTTGATGTTTAATTTCATGTCTTTTATTGAGTTACATATGATCTACATACAACATATTTTAATGTATCCGTTTTATACATAAAAAAGAGTACGCTGTTTTCGAGGACGATTTGCGGGTTACGCTTTTAAAACTCTGGAAAGAAAAACAGGTCAGTGGGCAGGAGGTGGCATGGTCAAATATATAACGCATTTTTATTTTTTATGTTGGATAGTTTCAATAATAAATATGAGTCCTGAAGCGACCTGATCCCGATAGTTATCCAAATACAAAGAAAGAAAAGAATTATTATAAACACACACACACACACACACACACACACACACACACATATATATATATATATATATATATATATATATATATATATATATATATATATATATAATGAATAAAACTACATTGCCCCATCCGGTGGCCAAGTGGTTAAAACGTCCGCCCCGGATCGGGAGGTCGCGGTTTCGAACCTCGACTAAGTCATACGAAAGACTTATAAAAATGATACTAACAAAAATAATAAATTGCACACATTATATGTAAAGTGCAGTTCTTGGACCGTATACTTGTGAAAGACATTTATCTTAATAATGAATACTATTCACATAACGTAGTGATGGGATTCAATAGTTTTATCATTGTGTCGTGTACATACATGGGCATTTCACCCATGGTCCTCTAACCCTTATAGTGTGTGAATATCAACGTGTCAATAAATCACAGTTAGCAATATGCCTTATTTTGATTCTTCCAGTGGTTTCCAAGGAGCTCCTGACTCTTCTTGCAGCGGTTGTTCCTGAATCCATCAGCACAGAGGTCGACGAGAAGCCCTTCAGTGAGCAACGTTATTCTAACACGTATCACACGAAACATTCTTGACGGCATATTCAGCTTTGAAGCATGCTGACGCGGAGATTTTTCCGATTCTCAGACTCCCAGACTATAGAACATTTATCGTGATGGATCTATTGCAGGCTTCTGCTGAGACTAAAAGTGTCGTAATTAACAAACAAAAAACACCCCTAACATCGCTATTAACTTTTCTAGCACATTTGTTATTACTGGCAATTGTAGCAATGTCAAGAAAAAGATGTTGGCAGTACATTGATCGTATCTAGCAGCTGGTTCAGAAACCGCTAGATCGATCATATGTATCTCTTTGTTCATCCATTTCATAATGCAGCTTCTAGACAGATCAAAAACAAGCAAGGAGGATGAGTCACATCATGATGACACAGTTTGTCAGGATATTTGCGATGACAGTTGTTGGGTATAGTATACACAGTTTCAAAGTAATAGGTATGTCCTGTATGATCAAAAATAGGATGGATCACTTTCTTGCATTAGTCACTTAAATTGCATAGTGGTAAATGTAATGGAAATAAAAAGTTCGTGACAACTTTAAGCATGAATGCTGTTTTACATATTTTGGCAATTTATGAAAGGAGATCGTTTTGTAGACATGCTGTGCACGAAGAAGCAATGTTTTAGCTTTCAAAGGTTCCTGTGCTTGAAGGGTTTGTGAAGAGAATAGACTAAATTTAAATTAATTATAAAGAAATAGTATGACCTTTAGATATACTTTTCTCTTGCTTCTGGTAAAATTCAAAAACGAAAATGTTTCTCATTGTAGATTCTGTTAGAAAACCAGTTAGAAGGTTGGTGATCCCAATGTAGTTGTTTCACTCAAAAGGGTTAAATTTATAAAACATTATCAAACAGACTGAAAATAATCTTTACTTCTTATCTCTGTTAAATTAAGTACAAACACAGGCCAGTGACAGCAATATTTTTAACATGGAGATCGATAGCAATTTTAAAAGGAAATCGATCTACATATTTTATATAATTAGGGCCTTATCTAAAGTCAGATCACAATGCTCATTAGCATTACAAAAGCAATGCATCAAACAGTTGATCTAAAACTTAAAGTAAGACACTGCAAGTTATCATTCGTGGCACGCGTTCACGCCAGGAAAATTGTAAATGAGCGAGTCTCTTGAGAACTGTTCTATTTAAGCTGGCTCCAAAATAACTTCAATGAGAACGTGAAACGTATTTCTTCATTATTATCTCAATTCTCCAAGGTAATCTTTCACAGATAATTGGCGTAAACAGAAATTGCAGTGATCATTGAACAAATATTTAAAGCATATTGACAAATTATTTGATAATTTAATTGTATGAAAATACTTAACATTGGCTATCACTTACTTTGTCCCCATCACTGAAATCTTTTTAATATGATATTGCTGAGTACTGCAGGATCAATATGATAGAATTAATAGAATATGCGCTGAGTACTGTCGGATTAATAGGATATGTGCTGAGTACCGTAGGATCAATATAATATGTACTGAGTACTGTAGGATGGATAGGATATGTACTGAATACTGTAGGTTTAATAGAATATGCGCTGAATACTGTAGGATTAATAGAATATGTGCTGAGTACTGTAGGATTCATATGATATGTACTGAGTACTGTAGGATGGATGGGATATGTGCTGAGTATTGTAGGATCAATATATGTACTAAGCATAGTTGGTACATAATGATATGTGCTGAGTACTGTAGCATCAACATGATCATCAAATCAAAACAAACGTTATGGGAGGGGATTCTGAACTCAGCTTTCAGTATTATTTACAATTTGACCAAAGACAACTATTAAACGGAACTGTTAATCAGTTCCTTTATCCAGTATGACAGTCTAAGATTGTCAAATATTCTTAGTTTTGGGACCTTGGGTAACATTGCCCAGATATCTTAGTTTTGGAACATAGGCATTATTGCCCAGATATCTTAGTTTGTTAACATTACATAATATTGCCCGGATATCTTAGGTATGGAACATTAAGTAATATTGCCCAGATATCTTACTTCGGCCTAGAAAATCTTGGTTAAGATTACATATCTGAGTAATTTTTGTGTTGTTTGCACCACGACCGACTGAATCTCTTTTTCGGGCCTAATGAGATTTTACTATGGAAATATATGCATATTCATTCACGGATTGGAAATTAGAAAAGGCATTTCTGGGGCTCCTACTTGTATAGAAAAGTCGGGACATCAAATAAATGGACGGCGTTAAATCCGTAATGCAATTTTATTTAAACTTTCTTCAACGACAATCTCACATTTCTTACTTTCAAAACAAAAGTGGTTCATTTGTTCATTCGATATAAGTTGAGGTCAACTAAGCAAATGTATACACCAATACAATGTACATTCGTTTCTATTACCATTAAAACCAAATAATGTACTGCACCCTAACTTAAAACCCTTGAAAGCAAATATGACACATATAAGCAGAATTGCAAAACAGAATTTGATTCGATCTAAAGAGATTCAGCAATTAATAATTTCAGACAGCAAAGAGGCGTTGCAAACAGCTGTTATCATCTTTACTTTGTACTGTACCTAGACTTTGTACTGTATCTTTACTTTGTACTGTGTCTAGACTTTGTGCTTTATCTTTACTTTGTACTATATCTTCACTTTGTATTGTATCTTTACTTTGTACTTATCTTTATCTTTTACTCTATCCTTTCTTTGTACTATATCTTTACTTTGTACTGTATCTTTGCTTTGTACTGTATCTTTACTTTTTACTATATCTTTACTTTGTACTATATCTTTACTTTGTACTGTGTCTAGACTTTGAACTGCATCTTTACTTTGTACTATATCTTTACTATGTACAATATCTTTACTTTGTACTATATCTTTACTTTGTACTGTGTCTAGACTTTGAACTGCATCTTTACTTTGTACTATATCTTTACAATGTACTGTATCTTTGATTTGTACTGTATGTTTACTTTTCACTGTATCTTGACTTTTTACTATATCTTTACTGTTTACTGTATCTTTGCTTTGTACTGTATCTTTACCTTTTAGTGTATCTTTACTTTGTACTATATCTTTACTTTGTACTGTGTCTAGACTTTGAACTGTATCTTTACTTTTGTACTATATCTTTACTATGTACTATATCTTTACTTTGTACTGTATTTTTACTTTTTACTATATCTTTACTTTGTACTGTGTCTAGACTTTGTACTGTATCTTTACTTTGTACTATATCTTTACCTTGCACTACATTTTTACTTTGTACTGTATCTTTACTTTTTACTATATCTTTACGTTTTACTGTGTCTATACTTTGTACTGTATCTTTACTTTGCACTTTATCTTTTCTTTGTACTATAATTTTGTACTATATCTTTACTTTGTACTATATCTTTACTTTGTACTGTATCTTTACTTTGTACTGTATCTTTACTTTGTACTGTATCTTTACTTTGTACTGTATCTTTACTTTTTACTATATCTTTACTTTGTACTATGTCTAGATTTTGTACTGTATCTTGACTTTACTATATTTTTGTACTATATCTATACCTTGTACTATCTTTACGTTGTACTATATCTTTACTTTGTACTGTATCTTTACTTTCTACTATATCTTTACTTTGTACTGTATCTTAACTTTACTATATTTTTGTACTATATCTATACTTTGTACTATCTTTACGTTGTACTATATCTTTACTTTGTACTGTATCTTTACTTTCTACTATATCTTGACTTTGTGCTGTGTCTAAACTTTTGTACTATATCTTTGCTTTGTACTTTATCTTTACTTTGTTGACCACTCCGGTGGCCTAGTGGTTAGAGCGTCCTGCACGGATGCGGGAGGTCGTAGGTTCGATCCTCGGCCGAGTCATAGCAAAGACTTGTAAAAATGGTACCAGCTGCCTCGCTTGGAGCTCAGCATTAAGAGGTTAGTGTTAGGACTGGTTGGCCTCCTGTCAGGATAATGTGACTGGGTGGAACATAATGCTACATGTCTGCGGCATGATGCCCCAGTGCTAGACATCAGTATAATCTGCCACACTGGGGACATCGTAGCGATATGACTGAAAAATTGTTAAAGCTACGTTAAAAATCCAAATCACACACACACACACACACACACACACACACACACACACACACACACTATATCTTTACTTTGTACTATATCTTTACTTTGTACTGTGTCTAGACTTTGTATTGTATCTTTACTTTGTATTATATCTTTACTTTGTACTGTGTCTAGACTTTGTATTGTATCTTTAATTTGTACTATATCTTTTCTTTGTATTGTATCTTTACTTTTTACTATATCTTTACTTTATACTGTATCTTTACTTTGTACTGTATCTTTACCTTGTACTGTCTCTTTACTTTGTACTGTATCTTTACCTTGTACTGCGTCTAGACTTTGTACCATATCTTTACTTTGTTCTACATCTTTACTTTGTAGTATATGATTAGATGTTAAGTTTTAAGAAGTTCGTATATTAATATTTATGCGAGTACAATGTGCACTAGAATGTAATATAAATAGATACAAGTAAGGTGCTTCAATTGCTAATTCCACCAAAAAAATAATTTTTACACGCGGTTATTCCACCAAAATAAGCAAGGTGCTTCACGAGGTGATTCCACCAAAAAAGTAATTTTTTTCACGCGGTGATTCCACGTAATAAGTAAGGTGTTTCACGTGGTAATTCCACCAGATAAACAACGTGTTTCACGAGGTGATTCCACCAAATAAGCAACTTTTCACGCGGCGATTCCACGTAAGTAGTATAGTGGGATACTATAGCGACAATGGGAAAATACATTACAGACCCCCCTGGGATACTATGGCGACAAATGGCACAGCCTTGCCTTTATAGCGACAATGGAAATTTTGTATAGCGACAATAGAAATGAAACAGGTAGGGTGACGTCACGGTACTAGACACTTGCAACAATGTGGCAAGTACCGTGACGTCATCCCACCTGTTCCATTCCTATTGTCCCCATACAAAGTTTTATGCATTCGCGTCCGTTCTGTGAATAGTATAGTGTGTGTTTTATGCATTCGCGTCCATTTCCATAGATTGATGAACATCAATCTATCATACCCAAATCATACAATCGACTAAAAACAAATTTAGGTAAGAGAATAATGTTTTCGAAAGTTAGACATAAATTATATAATCGAATAAAAAAAAAATTTTAGGCAAGAAAGAATAAATATCTTTTCGTGGCATATGAAAGTGGCCCTGAAAAGGGCCTTTGTGTTCTTCTTCTTCTTCTTCTTCTTCTTCTTCTTCTTCTTCTTCTTCAACCAGTTTCTCACTTTTTCAATGATTCCTTTCTTCTTCTTCTTTTCATCCTCTGGAATCCAGTCAGGATGTCCCATGGCTCTAAATTTTTCCTGCACCTTCATCCAGTTGTTGTTAAGTCTTTCAAACTCTTCTTTTCTCTTTCTGTTTTACTTCTCCTTTCTCTCTTTTGTCCAGGTGTCTTTGATTTTCGTTACCTCTTCTTTCATCACTTTTCTCATCATGTCTTCAGATTTCCTTAATTGTCGTAAGCCCCACTGGACAAAAGACCACTCTGTCCAATTAAATATATCTTGCAAGAAGCTCATCACTTGGATGACATGATAAAGGGCTTCCTTCAATGTCTCCACTCTCACA
Source organism: Megalonaias nervosa (assembly GCA_016617855.1). Lineage (NCBI taxonomy): Eukaryota > Metazoa > Mollusca > Bivalvia > Unionida > Unionidae > Megalonaias > Megalonaias nervosa. Next base: position 3,855 of record JAECUM010066653.1, on the reverse strand, counting down.
TACTTATGCTGGATGAAGCTTCTTAATTTCTCCACCTCCTCTTCTATCATACCTTGCACCAGATCCGTGGGTACTTTGAGGCTAATGACTTGACTGGTCACAAAGTCTTTCGTGACTGGATAGCTCCATTCTTTTTCAAGCCTTTCCACCACGTAGGTTGCATCAATCATCCAGAACTAACTATGTCTTAATTCATTAAATACATTCATTTTTTTGAAGGTTTTGAATAGTCAACGCGGGTAGCCAGACTGACAAGCGCTCTGCTTTATATCCATGGAGCACGGACGCGAAGGAAAACATCTCTTACACTCAGTTCACGTATTATCTACTATCCACACAAACGAACGCGAATGCATAAAAACACACACACTATACTATCCACACAAACGGGAAAAGAAGAAAAAAAAAAAAGAAAACACCATATCTACAAACGAACGCGAATGCATAAAACACACACACACACTATACTATCCACACAGACGGGAAGAGAAGACAAAAACACACCATACCTACTATCCACACAAACGAACGCGAACACATAAAACACACGCACACACACAGTATACTATCCACACAAACGTGCGCGATCGCAAAACACATATATACACACATCAGTAAAGGAGTGAGTGTTTATAGTCACATTACCCTACATTTACACAAATTGGCAAATTGAATAGTGTATCTTTTCTAGAGATCTTGTTAGCCCAGAGAAGGGCTGTTTTTAGAATTTCAGATGCACCTGGCTAATGGTTACACCTCCCAGGTCTGGCACCACAGACACATCTCCTGCTCCAATCATTTGCCCAATTCACATTTGTGATTGGGAGCGCAGAAGCCTCTTGAATCGCTTCGGAACCCCAATCTTCAGTTTCTGGGATTCTGAAGACTTCCCTCTGTCTTCTATACCAGAGTCAAGGATGTTGTTGTTGTTGTGGCTGTGGTTGAGGTGGTGGTACTGGTTGTGAAGGTGTACTGATCATTGACTTCACCTCACACAGGTCTCATTATGAGGTGAGGCAGGATCCCTCTCTTCATTTCCTTCTCCTCTTCTTTCTTCCTCTTCTTCTCTTCCTCTTTTATCCTTGCTTCCTCCGCTACGGCCTCCATAGCCAGTTCGTCTAGCAGCCGCCTGGCATACTCCAGGTGCATCTGAAGTTAAAGTAACTTTGCAATTCTGTTACTCATTTTCAATGTTCACGAGTCAATGATGGGTAGCCAGACTGACGATAGCGCCGCTTTATATACTTGAAGCACGGACGTGAAGGTAAACATCCCCTGACTGACTGACTAAGTCGCATACGCATCAAGTGCTTGCGCGACTGGTTATTGCTCGATGGTCGAGCCTTTCAGTTGTTCGGGGTTGTAGGAATGATGCCACTGCAACCCCGCTTTAAGGTGCGATGGTCGCACTATTTAATTGGAGGCTGGCAAAGGCAAAGGAGGAGAAGGACCCTGCAAGTGCGCTTGCAGCCTTGGACGTCGTGCACGCTTCGAAATGGCAGATAGTACTTTGTTTGTCAAATTCAATCCAGTTGTACTAATGGACAGACCCTATTACCAATAGTGTGTAAGCCACCTGTGCAATTATACAAATTCTCAAATAGGTATAAAGAATTTTCCCTGTCTCCTAACTAACGATTTTTAGTCTAGTACATTAGTGTACATGATATAATTCCCTAGCTAATTTTGAACCATATGTCTAAGCGACAATAACTGTTTTGAGTCAATATTGGGTTTAAGATTGTAAGAGTCGGGATTCCAAGCCAAAATGGATTCCCTTTAAATAAATAGGCAATTTGAGCCCTTAAAAGGGCTGTTATGGCATTTCAGTCGAAGGTACCGCGGCGTTTTTTCATTTCTTCAATTTCGTCCGCACATCGTGTGTCCTCCCTTAGCTGTTTAGGAAATGCCTTGTACCTGTGCACTTCACACAGGTAAGTAGCAGGTTTCACTAGATCGCATATTGCGTAGTGCCGGAAAGCTTCTCGGTAGTATTGTGATAGGATTCTAACCCGAAGTGCCATTGTGCCGGTCTTGGTCTGTGGGTGTTGAGCGATCTCCATCCGAGATATTTGAAAGCACTGATAAAGTGACCAGCTTTTTTAGTGTCGTCCAGTGATGCTTCAGTCTCCATGGTTATAAACGCTTCCCTATTCTTTGCATGCCTTTGTGTTTCCGCTACGTCTACGATGCTGTTTTCTTCGGTATCAGACGAAGAATTTTCTAGGTCAGCCGCTAGAGTGTGAGTGGGTGGGGACTCACGAGTTACCTTCTGCCATGTTGTTACTGTTTCAGTAGGTATATGGGCAGGTTTACTTGCAAAAGTTTATTTTTCCTGCTGATTTTGGGTTTCCGGAACGTGGTCCGTTGTCTCCTGGGCAGTTACAACCGTAAGCTGGGCCCCTTGTGTTTCGTTGTTAGGCTTGGTTGACAGCTTTGGTTTGTTCTCTTCGTGGGTCGATGTAGGCGGGCTGCTCCGAGACTGGGTCTGCATAGACTGTTCCCTCTGTCGGCGATTGTTTCCCCCTCTTCGACTCCTGGCCCTTTGTGTAGTTTCTTCTTTATTTTCCCATATTAGGAGCGAGGTTGTTCTTTTTTCCTGTGCTCTCAAACTACAGCCTGTGGTGATATTAAGGCCTAAGCCTTTTATCGCGTTTAACACCTGGGCGGGAATAATTATCTCCATCGCTAGCGCTTGTTATACGTCTTGCTTGCTGCTCTCTTCGCTGCAGACTGAAACATCCCCTGACACCAAAACTTGCCATCACATCAAACGCGCGGACCTAAAAAAAACACTCACGTTTACTTTTTTTACTTACAAACAAGGACATGCACGATTCGACAAGACAGAGAAACGATGTGTGGATTTTTTTTACTGACAAAAGAAACGAAGTGCTTAGAGACACACTTCTATTTTTTTGTAACATTTAAATACATTTAAAAAATTTTTTGGCAATTTAATTAGTATGTCTTTTCGAGAGTATTGGGGTAGCCCTGAAAAGGGCTGTTTTTGTTGACGTGGAGTGATGGCAATCTTTTTATTGTCGAAGATTGCGTCCCCGTCTCACGGCAGGCATTCCTAAATGATACGGTCTGCTTCTGCGGAAAGAGAAGGAAAAACTCTTTGGTGTCCACACGACAGTCGACAAAACCTCTGTCTGGTTCTTGCTTCTGATATTGCTGCTGCTGTTGTTGTTGCTGTTCTCTCTGCTTCTAAAGTCTGTACTTCTCTGTCCATTCTTCTTGTTCTTTCTTGATTTCCTCTCTGAAGACCTCTTCTACCAGGTCTTGGGCTATTGATAACATCCTGGCATTCTCTGTCTCTTCAGGCTTCGGTATCAGGTTTAGCCTGACACGATGTAAATTGACGTAAGCTTCGTTCAGCTTGGCTAGTCTGGAAGGCATGTTCACAGGTAGACGAGTCAACCATGGATGGCCAGACTGGAGACTACCCTGCTTTATATGGTTCAGACGCGGACACGATAGAAAACATCCCTACTAGGGTTTTTGTTGGGTCGAAACGTTATGATAGCTAATGTCATGGTGAGGGATAGAGAGAAGTCGAAGAGCATATATTCAGTCTTTTTTGAAAACAAACGTCAGACACATTTTTTCAAAAACACAACTTTTTAATTCAACAAACAATTAACTACTAACAATTAACAATAACATTAAACAAACGTTTTTGACAAAGTTGACAACGTTGTGAAATCATGTGAGATTTCCACTGATGGAAGTCATGAAGCCATTGATGTACACTACGTTTCCTAGCTAAAGACAAAGATAACCATAATGGTCACAAAACCCTCGATCTACTTTCTCATCGTTTCTTGAAGAGTTACGATCAAAATAAGT